>CAAKHF010013937.1:2799-19814 GCA_901007745.1 Hippocampus kuda
ATCCCCCCCCCCCCCCCCCCCCGCCAATCTTTTCGCTCTCCACCCTCCAGGAACTCTTGCAGGAGGAGACCCGCCAGAAGTTGGCCCTGGCCGCCAGGGTGCGAGCGCTGGAGGACGAGAGGAACGGACTGACGGAGAGACTGGAGGAGGAAGAGGAGAAAGCCAGGGAGTATTGCCGGCAGATTCAGACTCACACTCAGCAGGTAGGCCGCGCCCGCCCCATCCGCGACCTCTTTGTTCGGAGCTCAAATCGGGCTCGTGAAGAAGCACCGGTCCGCTTTTGGAAAGCGATTTGCCTCACAGGCGTACTTTGACTTCATGAAATCCATTTTCCTCATTGTCATCAATTCAAATGCCATTCATCCATGCCAGCCCCCCCACCAAAATATGTTTTCACGAAAAATGCATTAAAAAAAGATATACATCCCGTATTTTCACGCCGGGTTTTAAAAAGGCAGCGGGAGCAAAACGGATCCTGGTTGTACGTTATTGAAGTATTTAACGATACACTCACATTATTTGTTTGAATCAATCCTCACTGGTAACTTCAGTCTGGCCGTTTTCTGGCCTTGACTAAGGACAAAGTTGTTTCTTTCGGAGCCACTCACTCTCGCTTTTCGCCGCTGCAACTCTCCAGCTGTCCGAGATGCGCAAGCACTCGGAGGAGGTGAACACGGCGGTGGAGAGCGGCGAGGAGACCCGCAGGAAGCTGCAGAGAGAGCTGGACGCCACCGCCCAGAGGGAGAAACAGCGGGAGGAGGAGAAGGAGCGCGTGGAAAGGCAGCGCGAGCGCCTCAGGGAGGAGATCGAGGACATGACTCTGGCCCTGCAGCGCGAGAGGCAGAACTGCACGGCACTGGAGAAGAGGCAGAAGAAGTTCGACCAGGTCGGGGCAGGGCCGGGCCTCGCAATGCCCACGCCGATGGGCACTCCAGATGCCGTGCGCATCACCTTTGCCTCTTCTACCGCAGTGTCTGGCCGAGGAGAAGGCGGTGAGCACTCGCCTGGCTGAAGAGAAGGACCGAGCGGAAGCTGACAGTCGAGAAAAGGAGACGCGCTATCTTGCATTGTCCAGGGCACTCCAGGTACGTCAAAGTCGGACGGCGGTAAAAGCCTCTTTGTCGCGTCCGAGCATTCCCGACCCACCGCCGACGGCTCAAACTCGACGACGGGTGAACTTGTACTTGAAACAAAGAGAGAACTAAAGCGCGTGATGTGACAAAATGGGCGAATTGCTGCTTTTGACAACCTTCGACGGCGAATCTCTTCCGCGACACTCAAGTGCAGCCGATTGCGGGTGGTTCATGATTTTCATCCGGATGTCTGTGAAGCCTTGACTGGGCCGCATCGCCGTATTTGTGCGTAGGAGGCCCAGGACCAGCGGGAGGAGCTGGAGCGATCCAACAAGCAGCTTCGCCTGGAAATGGAACAGCTCGTCAACCAGCAGGACGATGTGGGAAAGAACGTAAGACTTCGGTGTCCTTCTTGTCTTTGCGGCCGAGTCTTCGGCGAGTCCTCGCGTCACCTCCTGCGCTTGCGCGCGCGCAGGTCCACGAGCTGGAGAGGACCCGGAGGGCTCTGGAGGCGGAAGCCGAAAGCCTCCGTACCCAGACGCAGGATCTGGAGGAGGAGCTGACGGAGGCGGAGAACTCCAGGCTGAGGCTGGAGGTCACCCTGCAAGCGCTCAAGGCTCAGTTCGAGAGGGAGATCAGCAGCAGTGAGGAGAAGGGCGAGGAGAAGAGGAGGGCCCTGAGCAAGCAGGTAGAGACGGGCAAGCCCAGAGGAGCAGACCTCCGGGGCACGGCTGCGGGGCTGAGTGTGCTCCTTCCTCGTGTTGCCAGGTGAGGGAGCTGGAGATCCAGCTGGAGGAGGAGCGCAGTCAGCGCTCCCAGGCCGTGCTCACCAAGAAGCAGCTGGAAGCCGAGCTGCAGGATTCGGAGGCTCAGGTGGAAACCTCCAGCCGCAGCAAGGAGGAAGCCGTCAAGCATCTGCGGAAGCTGCAGGTAGCAAGCGCTCGCGCCGCACCTTCCCCCGCTGTCAACACCGCACGTGGTTGCGAAACATCTCGCCGGCTTTTGTCTCAGAGTCAACTCAAGGAGGCGCTCCGAGAGCTGGATGAGGCCAAGATCACGCGAGACGAGATCATCGCGCAGTCCAAAGACAACGATAAGAAAATCCAAACGCTGGAGGCCGAAGTCCTGCAGCTCACCGAGGTTTGTCAAACGCACCGCCTGACTTGACGGCGGTCCCCAAATCAACCTTGCGCTGGAGGAGAAAATTCACCTCCTCCGTCATTCGGGAGCTGCTCTTGGCCACGGCTCACGCCCAGACACGCGAGATGCAGACTCGCAGGAACCATCACACAAATGTGGATGCTTTGTTGTTCCTTCGACTAACCGCGCGGCATCTTCTTGCGTGCGCAGGAGCTGTCCGTATCCGACCGGCAGAGAAGGCAGGCTCAGCAGGAGAGAGACGAAATGGCCGACGACATGGTCAACAACAGCTCCGGGAAGTCCGTCTCACCCCGACGCGCCGTGTCAAATTCATTTCGGGCTCGTCGTGCTGTTTGCTAACGGCGGCGCCTTTGTTCAGGTCGGCGCTATTTGAAGAGAAGCGCCGGTTAGAGATGCGAGTCAGCCAACTGGAGGAGGAGCTGGAGGAGGAGCAGACCAATGCTGAGCTCCTGTCGGAGAGACAAAGAAAGATGGCTTTGCAGGTGCGGGTCCTTCAGCCAAAGACGCTCCTTGCCGTTGCCGATGCACTGGCAGCCATTTACGGAATGGCCCGAGTAGTGGGCCACGCAGATTCGGGCTCTCGCAACCAGCCCACACGTCTCCATGACATCACTTGCTAGACCGCGCCCATTAACTCGTTCAGTACCAGCCAATTCTGAACCAATTCTGAAAAGACGTTTAAAAACGTCTTTGGGAGTGAATGAGTTAAAGATACAAGCAACACACAAACAAAATATTAATGGCATGCCGTACAACCTCTTTTGTGATGTTTTTAGTCCAGTGTTATTCTTTATTCATAACACTTTGGGATTTTTTTAAAAAAAAATTTTTTGGGCTGGAACGAAATCATGGCAGTTGAATTCATTTTAATGGGGAAAGCCACTTTGCACCTTCCTCCCGTCATTCAGGTGGAGACGCTGACGGTGCAGCTGCAGGGCGAGAGGACCCTGGCCCAGAAGGCGGAGGCGGCGCGGGAGCAGCTGGAGCGCCACAACAAGGACATGAAGACGCGGCTGGAGGAGCTGGAGGGAACCGTCAGGGGCAAACATCGGCTCAGCGTCGCCGCCTTGGAGACCAAGATCGAATCGATGGAGGAGCAGCTGGAACAGGAGAGACAGTGAGAGACCAAAGCACCTCGTTTTGGGAGGGGGGGGGGGGGTTGTTTTTCCTTCTTCTTCCAAGAATCTAGCAACCAACAACAACTAAATGTTAAATATCTATTATTGGAAATGGTGCATTTATATTATTAAAAAAATGAGTAATATGGACTATGAAATTGCTCATCAATACCTCCTATACAGTACATCGATGCTAAAATAAAAGCGTTTTGTCTCTTAGGGAGCGCGCTATTGCCAACAAGTTGGTGAGGAAGACGGAGAAGAAACTGAAGGAGGTGATGATGCAGGCCGAAGACGAGAGGAGGCACGCCGACCAGTACAGAGACCAGGTAGACGAGACCTCATCATTTCATACCTTTCATTGAAGAGAAAACCTTTTGTCGGCGGAGTTTTCACCTCGGAATGACACCAAAACCTCGGTTTATTCCCAAGACCAAGAAGGAGTGAAAATACACCGTCTTCATGTGAGAGGGATTTGCTTTTCCGCTATTCATTTGAATTGTGATCTGTCTGGCGTAGCTGGATAAGTCCATGGTGCGCCTGAGGCAGCTGAAGCGTCAGCTGGAAGAAGTGGAGGAGGAGAACTCGCGCTCCAACGCGCAGAAGAGGAAGCTGCAGCGAGAACTGGAGGAGCTGACGGAAAACAGCCAAAGCAGGATGCGCGAGATCACCACCCTGCGCAACCAGCTCAGGTAGGCGCGGCGGCCGTGCCGCCGCCATGCCTGCGCCATTTCACTTGACCCTTGACCATCATTTTACTTTTGCTTTGCTCTGTTCCGTTTGCTTCCGTTTGTGTTCACCTAACACTGTCCCATCTGTGCCCATCTGTCCACGTCACACCAACACTCAGCGTCCCTGAATGGAGACCAGAGCAGTAGGTCATTGTGTTTTTTGCTCTTCGTCTTTTTGGAGGTTTTTTTCTGTCCGTGTCTAAACCTGTGCGTGTGTGTGTGTGTGTGTGTGTGTGTGTGTGTGTGTGTGTGTCTTGTCTGTGTGTGTTTGCATGTGTGTAAACTTCACTGTTTGTGGATTTAATGTTTTTATTTTATCCCATTGGCATATACCCTTTTTTTTTTTTTTTTTTTTTTTGGCAGGGGTGGGCAAACGTTTGTGCAGTGGGATACAGTATAGTCCAATGTCGTGTACTTTTAGTTCTTTATTGGGACAAAAATGCTTTTAGCTGACTCCGGAGATGTTTTGGGCATATATTGTTGACGTGCCGCATGCAGCCACATGCCGTACTAATTAAGTCGATTGTGCAGACGTACTCCGTTGCCGCTGACGATGCGCGGACGGCGAGCTCTGGTGGACGAGTACTCGTTGGACAACTCGGATTCGGAGGAGCCGCCCGCCTCGCCCACGCCCTCCCTGGGAACGCCCCGAACCCCGACCCCGTCCTCGGAGCACAGCCTGGACCCGAACCCGCCGCCCTACAGCGTCAACAACCTCCACCAATGATGTACCACACATACACATGCAACACTAGTTTAGGATATAGTCAATGAATTGCTCAAGGAAGTTGCTTTTTTTTTCCCTTTCAACAAGTGCAAACAAAAGAGATTTTACAATTTTTTTTTTTTTTTTTTTTTACCTTGCAATGCAACATGTAACATTCGAAATGACATCATGATGCTGTTTCAACTTTCACATTTGAATCGGCTGCACAGCGTAAAGTTGTAGAACTAGACAACCCTTACGCTGGATCATGGGTGGGCAACCTTTTGCTATCCGGGGCCAAATTGAAATTATGAAGGGGAAAAAAAAATCGACTGCATTCCACCAAATAGTAGCCGCCCTTCTAATAAAAGCCTCCCTCAATTTAGATGCCTCACTTTTTCATCTTGATTTAAAAAAAAAAAAAAAGCTTGTATCGATGGCGTTGTAATGAATTTGGCTGCTTTTGCTAACCAAAAGCACAGCCCCTACAGTGGGGTGGAATAAATCCACACCGCTGTTGTTATGTTGTGGGCATCCCCCTACCTTGTCAGAAAAGGGTGCTCTATGTGCACCTTGAAGGGTCCGATGCCTTGTCAGTGGAGCGCTAAACTCCTTTTGCGCTCCTTGAACAGGCTGCGTATTGGGACCCTTAAAACGGGGACCGTTTCCAGGCAAATCATGCACCTTAGGGTACAATTGGGACACAGGCGCATCGGGCTCCGGGGAACTAAAACACACTCAAACCATGAAGACCCCATGACGAAAGATGCTCGGCATCGCGTACTGCAATGCATCGTGGGAGTTAAGAGCAGCTGAAAAGCGCACGAGCGACAGCGAACCGTCGACACTTCGTTTGAACGGCATTCGGTTGCCCATCCCCTGGTGCCGATGACTGTAGGCGCCATACATTTGGACCGAGCACTTGTTTATACCCTTATGTGACAAGAAAAAAGTCGAAACATGGTCCCTTTGCTAGTTCAGACTATTTCAGTTCCTTTAGCACTTACTTGTAGCTCGGGGTTCCGTTGCGAAGAAGAAAATTGAAGCGCTACCCTTTTTTTTCCAGACAGTGTAGGAGACCCTCCTTCTATCTCCGGGCCACTATTTATTTTTGATTGAATTGTTTGCTTTTTTCCGGATTTGATTTGCACGCAGAGCCCGCGCGTAACTCACCAGCCACATGTTGCCCACCCCTGGTTCCCATGACAAAAATAAAAGGGCTGCCGCAGAGTGACAAATTAAGACAATCTATTTGCGTGAGCCAGATATTTGATTCAAAGTGTGAATTTGACCACCACCTCGTGAGGCAAGCGTGACGGAATATGTCTCGACGTCACGCCGTGTGACTTTTTACAAGGATCATTTGCATAGCGACCGCCCGATGTGCTGACACGGCGGGGGAATTTGCCCGCCGGCTGCCATCCACCCGTGAACAAGTAGCTCGCAAATGCTACCTCACGCGAAACAGGTTGTCGAATCGTTCCGCAGCGGGTGTAATTTATTTGTGCAGAGTCGTTTGAATTTCTCTAATTTATATCAAGCTAAATATGTTGATGCTTCTTTTTACTGTACAAACATTTACTGTCTGTCACAGGGGAGGCAGTTTTCTACCCCAAGTATTTTAATCCAAAGCAAAACACTTTGCGGGGGCTGGGGGGTTCTTGTTTTGTTTTTAAACTGAGGAACGCATTTTATTTGGACGGTTGTCTGAGTATTGTTTACTGCGTTACATTTGAACCGAAATGACAGCTGCTGCGTGGATGAGAAAAGGGACGAAAGGTCGTAGGAGAGAATAGAAAAAGATTGGCTCTCATCCGGCGTTGCTTTTGGATGAATTCCATTCTAGATAAAATGAATATTGTAGGTTGAGTTGAAAAGAAAAAAAATCGAGGCAACAAGTAATACAAGTTCGGAATAACCTTTTATGTTAACCTTGGCAAGCATCCAAACTCGTGTTTCCTCTTCTTGTTCCTTTTCGGGGATATTTCAGTCACATTTTGTACACTGTTTACATGCGTGTGCCCGATGGAGACATTTGGACACAATTGGCACCATTGGAATATGCGTCGTAAATGGGGACGGTGGGGCTGGGGGGGACGCATTGATTCGGAATATCTGGAGCTCGAAATGATACGTATCGCATCGGGTATATGAGTTATATGTCTCACTTGTAACGTCCACGGAAACTGACGGTCCAACGAATGGGATGAACATGAAATGAAAATGGTGGACTTGTAGTGGCCATGCATGCAGCCTCTGACCAACGTGATGATCTCTTCTGCCACAGCGAGCTCCTCATAAGGCTGCTAAACTTGGAAGCCAAACTTGCATAAAAGCCTGCCTTTTGCATCAGTGAAGCTCCAAATCGGATGAACTAGTGTCAAAGTGATTTTTTTTTTTTTTTCTAAAATGACCTCTTAAGCGAAGTTAGCATTAGCTTCGGACGCGAAAGGTTTCAAGATGCAGAAAGTGCTTTTTTTGCCCACGCTCAAATGTTTCTGCAATTGTTGTCAATGTTTTGACTGTGGAGAAAGTATATACACTGACCCGTCTTTATGTTTACCAAAATGAAGGATGCACTGGACCAGCTCAGTAGAAGACAAGTTTGCCTTTTAATCAGAGTTGACGTTAGATCTGTGCAAAGCTAGCATGAGCAATGATGGCTTTGCCTCAAATGAGAGCTACCAGACAACGAAAGGATTACATTTTAACCAATCAATGATTAACTTTTGGGTTTTTCCTTTTTGCCTTTACACGCCACCCACAATGGATTTGATGTGTTGACTTTAAGCTTTGATGGATACGAAAAATGTCTGCCACCTAGCCCTTTTGTGTCGAGTCCATTTTCAGGGGCTGCTTTGACATAATTATCAAAGTAACAAAGTCCTTTGGCGTTACCGATTTCAAGCGCCACTTGACGCTTGTTTGCGGCTCTTACAATTGGGAATTTCTCCATTGCGAGACGAATAAAGGTTTTTCTCTTTTCTCTCTCTCTTACTGCCTTCACCTTTGTCTCCAGTAAAGAAGGCGCCTGGCCTGCTCCCACTGGGTTGAGATGAGGTGAGAAGACCAGAGTTGCCTTCCGCTCGGAGTACAATTGCGTCATTGTAAATGCAAATGCCGCAGTCAATCATGTGGTGGTTTTGTTTCACATTGCTTGTGGTGTGTAAAGGCAAAATCATTAAACGTGTGTTATGCTACGTGCTATGCTAACAACAGGCTCGCAACGAATCACAGCTGCCAGACAACTGAAGGATCGCGTATTGAACCAATCAATGACTTGTTAGGATATTTGTCTTTGCGCATCACCACAACGGATCAAAACAAACAATATTGATGGTTTATTGACGATTAGGCGGTTTGGCAAAGATACGGTATGAAGCCATTTTACATTTCGTTTTTGACTTGCGCAAATGCCGAGATGACTGGGTTGAGATCGGGTGACTGCAATATTCCTTTTATTTGCTTTCAAAATGTCCACAATTGCATTTTTACAGGAACCATAAATGCTGAATGTTTTATTTCATAGTCCCTCGTGATGGTGCGGAAAAACAAAATGATCAAAGCTCTCGGCTCTCCAAATAGCTGGACCTAACCGTAAAACACACCCAATGAGTTTTCGATTTGTGTGTTTGTTTTTAAGTGCTTTTTCTGGCAATATGCAAATGACTTGTGTGTTGTGTAACGGCTGCACCTTGCACACCAGCGGCGGGTAGAATTGTCCGTATCAGCATCGACTGTTGGTGAACACTAGTGCGTTCAAGAGCCCCAAAGTTGAATTGTGGAACGCCACGAAGCTCTGTTCGGTAGAGGCAAGCTGATTCTCAAAGGTGTTTTGCTTCTACTTTTCTCACTCATGGTTTGCTCATGGCTACTGTGCAACTTGAAACATTGTTTTGTTTTGGTTTTGTTTGTTCATGATGCTGTAAAAAAAAAAAGACATCTGTCCGGGGTCCACTTTTAATATATGTTGTTGGTTTTCACTTTGCTGCATCGGTGTGCTTTATTTCACACGCGCACAAAACAAAAGTACAAAATGGTTCATTTATTTGATCAGCCATTTCCATTTTTTGTTCTCAGTATTTTGTTACATTTAACACATAATACGTGATTTGAAGCAGTTGGACCCATTTATTTCTTTATTTGACATGCGCAAATCTATTTCTATAGCACATTATTGATGCTATTTATTCATCGGAAGAGTCATTTGTAAGCAGTACTTCAAAAGTATTTAGCATGAGAAGCCATCCATCCATCCATTTTCATCACCGCTTATCCTGAACAGGGCCGTGGGAATTGCTGGGGCCTAACCCAGCCTAACTTGGGGCGAAAGGCGGAATAACCCGGAATAAAGGCGGCCATTTTATTGGAATTGGTTTACAAGGACCGCCCGTTATACAGATTCATGATGACCCTTGAGGTATGATGACCTCATAATGTAAAGAAACTTCACAGTTCTTTTTATGGGGTGTAAACACCATGGTGGTAAAGCGTGTTAAAAGCTGCACATTCGGGTGTCTCGCTGTCCACAAGGATGTCGGTGAACGTCAATTGGTCTTCGTGAGGCGGTGTCACGAAGTGGCGAAGTGAGGCTTCCAGAGGCGGGGCCCAAAAAGACTGAGCCACGCCCCCCGTTGACATCTTGTGTTGGCAGCTGGACAGCACGGGAACTGCTTCGGGGATGGCGTAGTCTTCGTCTTTGGGTAAATCCGTTACGATTGGTCCGCCGTCGCCGCGGAGGCCGCATCCACTGTCTCTGTCCTCGCTTTCCGAAAAGTGACCCGTGTGATGAATGGCACCGTCGTCCACAGAGAACAGATCCATAATGTCCTCCCAGTCGCTCTCGGCGATATCGGCCAAGTTGCGAGGGTCGCCGGGGATGTCGACGAACATTTGCGCGGCGTCAAAGGGCAACGGCGAAAGTGGTGGCATCAAGGAAGGAGAGATGGGGGCGGGGTCTTCAGAATCGTCCTTATGGAAGAACGTTTCATCTGTGGGACATGTTGAGGACCTGTTGTGTTGTTCCTTTGTCCCACTTTCAACTTCCTGGGCGTCACTCAGGTTGCGGCCGTCCGAGTGGTCACATGACGGCTCAGGTGTTGACTCCGCCTCCTTCAAGTAGAGAGTGGACGCAAGGCGGCGATTAGCCGCCTCGATGTCAGCAAACTTCCTGTTTGCGCGTGAAAGGACATGTCAGAGCACCTCAAAACAATGCCCTCACTTAAATGTACGCCGTGCCCCCATTTGTTGCTGGGTGAATCATCGACTTTTGACAAAACGCCTCCCTCACAAACGTCATCCCCTTGTGATAAAAACCACCTGGAATCCGTTGCCGTGACCCCATTCGTTGCAGCATGAGGCATTCACTCGTGGAATAAACGGACCCTTCAAATAGCCACGGTGCCGCAATTCGTCACTCGGTGCATCTTCTACTTGTGGTCACCGAATACCTCCCGTAAAACACTGGGCCAATTTGTTGCCAGGAGGGTCATCCGCTTCAACACAAATAAATGCCTCACTCACGTCGATGACATCGCCCAATTGGCCTCGCAGTCGAGTACGTCATCTACCTGTGATAAATAAACACCTCCCTTATATAAATGCGCTGTCCCAATTAGTCACTTGAGTGTGTCATCCACTTGTCATGAGTAAACAAATCCTTCAAATAAATTATCGCTGGCTGCGTCTTCCACTTGTGATAAATACCTCCCTTAAATTCCTGCCATGCCACGATGAGACGCTGAATGACCGAGATAACGGAAGCAAGAATTTCAATGGGTCAGCCACTGCCTCAAACGGATGGAGTGCGTCATCCACTTCCGATAAACACCTCGTGCCTCAAATTCGTCATTGGGTGTGTCTTTCACTTGTGAAACATCAACGCCTTCCTCAAATAAACACCTTGCCCCAATTGACCAGCGCACGGCAGCCTCAATAATGAATGGCTCCCTCACATGAAATGCTCGTGTTTCAAATGAAAGGCCTTCCCGTTGGGAGCGCCAGAGTCCTAATTGACGCCCGATAGCGTGCGTTGAAAGAAAGCAGTGTCGAAGTCGCCCACGTCTACACACCTCTGTATCATGTTGTGCAGGAAGCGGCGGTGGTTGACCTGCCGCTTGGAGGGGCGGTTCCTGCGGGGCTTCTGGAGCGTCCTCATCATGTGACCCGCCGCCGATGTCACAAACGTGTACAGGTCCCGACCCCGAGGAGCCCCTCGCTCCAGCCCAGGCTCCAGTGGCAACGACGCGGATGCTTGCATGCCTTGGACATCAGACCCAAGCAAACAAAGCAGTGAGAAACTGTCCTTCTAGTCATGCTTGCAGTTGGGAGTTGAATTTCAAGACACAGTATTTCCTGGCCTGGGGAAGGGGATGGGGGTGGGGTCCAAATTTTCTCACATACAGGAAACAGAGGTGCCCAAGTCCAGTCCTCGAGAGAGGGATATCTTGCACCATTTGCACCATCCTTGTTTTTCTTTTTTTCTTTTTTTTTTTTGGGGGGGGGGGGTTGCAATTTTAAATAGTTACAAAGGTTTTGTTTTTTTAATGAATTTATATCATTCATAGTGCAATTGCATGAAATCCGGATGTTTTAGTCAGAATTATACCCAAATATAAAAAGCACGAAATCTGTTAAGTAAAAAAAAAAAAAAAACAGCATTGAGCACTAAAGTAAACTGAGACTGACAAAAGCAACATCACATAAAATGTACTGAAAAGCAACCAATAAAAATCCGGTATTGTGTTATTTTTGTGGTCCACAAGAAATATCTTCAAAAAATAATAGTATTATAGTAGGGTCAGTAGTAGCATTAGCATCAGGATATTTTCGTTGTAAATATATTAGCTGGTGTGTTTGTCCTTTATCACGTTGGACGCCCCTTTCTGACACCAGGCAGCACGTTTCACTTTTGCCTGGAGGCACTTGAGATTTCTTGACTGTTTCAAGACACCCAGTGCAGGGTGAAGCAAAGCAGCCCCAGAACCTCACTCTGCCTGCTTTTGTGGCTTGTCAATATGCATCTCAGTGCCACCCTTCAGGTTTTTTTTAATCTTCTGTTCATTTCCATTCATCCCCATCAAAAGTTTCCAACAATGAAAATTCCCAAATTTTGAGACCCCAAATTAGAGGAACGAGTTAAAAATCCAAACCTGTCCTTTCCTTCTTGTCTTCTTCCTCCAAACGAGCGACGAGGTGGCCCTGTGGAAGGAGTCCGTCACTGTGAGAGCATGTGTGTGTTTTCTGAACCCAAGTCAAGTGACATCTGCGCAAACGATGCCCTTCCTTTTTCTATGACCACCCCACGCCCCACTCCCCAACATTCAGAATCGAATCCCACTTGCTCAGAGCCCTACACCAAAACCAGGCAATTATCGGAGGAGTCAAACCATGGACACGCATCCACCATTGTGTGACGCACAAAAGGCCGCTTGCCTGTAAAACCGCTGCGCACTTCTTAATTGAACCGTTTAAATCGTCATGCTCATTAGCGCATTCTCAGAGGGAAGAGCCTACGTGGTTGCTAGTGCCTTAATTGACCCCTATCAGACGTGCAAGCACCTTCCAAGGCGGGGCCATTTTGGACAAAGTGGACGGACAATGAAGGGCAATTACGCGATTGGAAGAAAACTGGCTTGAGCGGAGGGGACGGAGGTGGCGAAAGCCCTCCCGCTCCAAAGTGGAAGAGAAGTAGAAGTCCATGTTTGTGTCAAAAGAACTGCAACCATAACAACAGCCCCAAAAGCATGGCGCCGCCTCCACCATGCTTTTGGGGCTGTTTTGAGTGAGCTAAAGTCGAGTGTTGAACTCAGTGGCAGCACAAAGTCCTCATGCTTTTGCTCAGGGATGGCGCTACACTCCGGCTAACTGGGGCGATAGCCTGATCAGATACCTGTGTAGCCCCAGTTAAGCCTCTCCAACATAATATTTAAAATATATCAATCAATTTTTTTTTTTCAGTCAAGCCCCTCTCTAGCCCTAGGAGAGAAAAAAATCCTTCACTGCTTCTGCTGGAAAGCAAAAAAGAAAAAGTCACCAAAAGCCTACTTGAACAGCTGAACTTTATTTGTGGTGAATTAAAATGGTGGCAGGTGTGTGTTGATTCTCATTGTTTGAATGTGACTGGTCAATTCTCAACATAGTCCCTCCCATCCTCGGTTATAAGAGGGTGTGTACACTTATGTAACCACATTATCTTGTTTGTTTTTTGACTAAAAACGCAAATAAACACCACAACATTTCGACAGCTTTGCATAGGGTCACATTCATGGTGGAAAAAGTTTCCTTGGTCTAATTTTTTTGTCACTAAACCTGTCATACTTTTTAGATCCGCTTGGTTGAAAAAGTAATGAGCCTATTTTAACGAGGGACCGAGTAGACAGTGGAGATATCTGTATTCAAAAGTCAGGAGGAAAAGTAATGCGAAAAACAAATCAATAAATGACCCATTTGTGAAG
Organism: Hippocampus kuda; assembly: GCA_901007745.1. NCBI lineage: Eukaryota > Metazoa > Chordata > Actinopteri > Syngnathiformes > Syngnathidae > Hippocampus > Hippocampus kuda. The sequence continues at coordinate 16,045 of CAAKHF010013937.1, forward strand.
ATTTTCTTTCCGATATCGTCCATGCATCCCCACTTGCCTCAACTCTCGATGACCGTACTCGGGCACCCCTGCACGACACGCTTTGCATGTTTGGGCGAGTCCATTTTATGGGCAGTATGGAGAAAATGACACCGCACGTCAAACTTCCTCCCGACTTCTCGTGCTTGACTGTTTTGAAGGTCTATTTTGAGCGTCACACATGAGCCCGCGAGAGGCAGCTCCATTTCTGTCTTCAGCTCTTACACGGTGGCAAGAGTTCTCTTTCTGCGAAGTCACTCAAGCGCCTCAGAATGACTTTAAAAGCACAGAATGTGTGTACTTTGACTCACAGCAAACTTTGTAACTGTCATGAACTTGAAGTAGCTTGCGTTACTCTTTTTTTTTTTCTCAGATCATTGCAGCAAGCTGACATGTGATCGCGGGGGGAATGGTTGAACTTTGACCCAGTGAGAAGGGCCTCCGAGATTGATTTCAGCCCCTCCTCGTCCAACAGAGTCGTGGGAAGGAGTCTCTCTGGGCCGAGGAAGTTGGCAGAGGAGCCATGTTGGGACCTTAAGACAGCAAGAATTGTGGAATTTTGACCTCCTCAGTTCAGAATTATTTTCAAATCTGGGATTTCATTCCAATCAGTCCCCTCTCACTGTTTGTAAGCTTTCGATAATGAACAGGGCCCGGGCTGCATTCAGGGCCCACCCGTACATCAGCAACGTGGTCGGCTACACGGCGCTGTTTTCCTGCGCTGACCTCTTCCAGCAGCGCGTGTTGCGCCGCCGAGACAGCTCCGCCGGCGTGGACTGGCGTCAGACAGCCCGCGTGGCCACCGTGGGCTTCTGTTTCCACGCCAACTTTAACTACCAGTGGCTGCGTTGGCTGGAAAGGATGCTGCCTGGGGGCGGGGTCAAGGCGGTGACGGGCAAGGTGGTGGTGGATCAGCTGGTGGCCGCCCCGCTCACCATCAGTGCCTTTTATATTGGTGAGTTGCCGATTGAAATCATCTTATTTTGTTCAGTTCAAACAGTCACTCTGGTAAGTGATAACAGTGATTTTTTTTTTTTTTTGCTTCAATTCAATGGACATTGACCTGCTCCTACTTGTTCGCATACCTTGGCCACCAGGAGGCAGTATAATACAGATATAAGGATATGCAGCAAACCCTTGCTATAACGCGGTTCTTCTTTCACTGCTGTTTCACGGATTTTTTTTTTGGTGCCATTTTTTTGTTTGAAGAGTGCATTCTGTTCTTTATCCAGATTGGCTAAAGGACTGTAGACCAATGTCAACAGTCTTGGCGCCTCCTCTCTGTAAATCTTGCAAAAATTATGTTTGCAACCAAAAAAAACAAAACAAAACAGTTTTTGATCTTTCATTCTGGAGTACAGTATTGTATGATAATTGTAAAAATAAAGTTGACCGTAACTGTCGTGATTCACGGTCATATTAAAATAATGTACTATAGCGTTCTCCTTTCATACCTATCAACTTGTACGTTTTCCTCCTATTTTATAAAAAACATTTTTATCATTTCAAATCATGTACGGCGGATTACAACTTTTATACGGAAAAAAAAAAATTGTGAACCAATCTCACAAAGACCATTTTGGCTCAAATCCAGACCATCTCACCTGCTGGTAGCCAACGACAATACCGTCGTCGATCGCTACTATTGTCACGGCAAACCAGCAAAAGTAATCCTCAATCGTCCATTTTTTTTCATCGCTGCGTACAGTCGGATTGATCAAGCATGATGTGCTCATGCGAGGTAAGCCGTTGTACGGGTTTTTGTTGCTTTGTAAGGGGAATCGTAATCATTTATAAGGGTAGCTATTAGCCAAGGTTGACAGGTATGTCCTTTTTCCCGTCATGTGATTTGCTAACGAGTCCACGTGTATTTAGGTTATTGTGCCTCCTGCTGTTACATTTTAGGATTGCATTGAATGGCAGGAAGTGGTTCACATTATTATTTTTGAGAAAAGAGACGAAAGCGTGAGGTGCATACAGAAAGAGCTTCGATTTCTTTTCATTACTCCTACATTTCTGTTTAGAAGGCGAAACGGTACGTGGCCATGACTAATGTGTGTTTTATGTTGTTGAGATGCTAAAGGTATGTTGTACATTGCGTCATTGTCTATTTTTGTCAGTGTTCATCAGCGATGGACGCCCGGGTGGACAATTAAGGCTGTTGAACATTGGTCGCCTCGTCAAGTCTTTCTAAACTAAGAAGAAAACCTTCAGGAGTAGTTACAGCACACTGACTACTTCACTGATTTCTGCTCTTGCAGGTTGTTTTTGGAACGTAACCCCCGCGATAATGGAGGGTTCGCTGTACAGGACTTGACGTGGAGTGGGTCAAACTTGCTTCAGTAAGCTGCAGTAATAATACTGGTCATTCTTCGCAGAGGACAAAGCCAGGATTTCCTTAACTTGAGCCTTTTTATTCATTGGCCAGTGGGATTGTTATGGTTACGTCCAGCGAATTCTACCTCGCAACAGCATAGCGGTGACTTGGGGGGAAAAAATCCAGAGGGATTTACACTGCTGCAACTGTTGGATTTTTTAAAAATATTTTCATACGTCAGGAATTATCAGTAACTTTTTTCTGCGTTCAGTATTTTCCAACATTACTGCTGGAAAGCAATCATGCACAACAAGTCACAATGGCATCAAATAAGGTCTTTTAGTTTTGTATTTTGCATTGTGCTTTAAATAGCTGTGTCCATAATTCATAGTACAGTATTTGATATCATCGGATCTCGAACAATGGTCGCCTGGCAATGTTGTCTCACATCCACCACCAGTCATCCGAACAATTTGTCAATCATGTGTTGGTTCTTCCTGCGATTGGCTGGCAACCGGTTCAGGGTGTCCTCCGCCAACTGTCCAAAGACAGCTGGGACCTCCAGCCCCCACCGCGACACTTGTGAGGTTAAGCGGATTGGAAAATGGATGGATGAATGTGTTGGTTCTTCCTCCTTTCAGGTTTGAGTTTCCTCGAAAACAAAGATAATCTTTTTCAAGATTGGAAAGAAAAATTCTGGATGTCTTACAAGGTACACATTTCAATTTTGGTGGTAAGTGTACAGTGCTCTGTCAATCAATGTTCTTGATGTCTTTCTTCAGACTGGTGTGGTGTTCTGGTCGACAATGCAGGTGAGATCTCATTGGTTGCTCACCTACTGTCAAAGTTAGATTTCAAGCTTCAGCTTTTTTACTCCCCCCGTCCCCCACCATCATCATGATCATTATCATCATCCCAGGCTGTGAACTTTTCCCTGGTCCCGCCCATGGTTCGGACGGTGTTCCTCGGGGGAGTCGCCCTGGTGTTCACCATTTTCCTGTGTCACCTCCGACAGCAGGACCACAAACGGGAATGAATTTTCGCCAACTTTTGTACTCAATTTTTTTTCTTCAAGATTTTAATAGCGTGTCGAGTTCAATTTCAGACAATTCTAATCAGAATTCTAATGAGATTGTCACGTGTGATTAAAGCCCCATTTTAATTGTCATATGGGTTTTTTACCATTGATGATTTCTCCTATTTTTGTTTTCAATAAGTGACCTTATGCAAATGAGAATTACGTGTGTAATAATGTATTACAATATTATTTGTATTAACACAAAAATAATAACTATAAAGAGTGTGGCTCTTGATCTGCTCAATGTGTAAAATTTTTTAAAAAAAGCTTAGGACAACTTCTGTTATAAATTGGTGCTGCTTAGATGAATTTGAGAGTGTAATATCAGAGGCTGTTGTAAACGATAAGTGTTTCTTA
>CAAKHF010013937.1:19834-39424 GCA_901007745.1 Hippocampus kuda
TTTAATTGTCATATGGGTTTTTTACCATTGATGATTTCTCCTATTTTTGTTTTCAATAAGTGACCTTATGCAAATGAGAATTACGTGTGTAATAATGTATTACAATATTATTTGTATTAACACAAAAATAATACCTATAGGGCGGCCCGGTAGCCCAGTGGTTAGCACGTCGGTTTCACAGTGCAGAGGTACCGGGTTCGATTCCAGCTCCGACCTCCCTGTGTGGAGTTTGCATGTTCTCCCCGGGCCTGCGTGGGTTTTCTCCGGGTGCTCCGGTTTCCTCCCACATTCCAAAAACATGCATGGCAGGCTGATTGAACACTCCAAATTGTCCCTAGGTGTGAGTGTGAGCGTGGATGGTTGTTCGTCTCTGTGTGCCCTGCGATTGGCTGGCGACCGATTCAGGGTGTCCCCCGCCTACTGCCCGGAGACAGTTGGGATAGGCTCCAGCACCCCCCGCGACCCTAATGAGGATGAAGCGGTTCGGAAGATGAATGAATGAATGAATAATAACTATAAAGAGTGTGGCTCTTGATCTGCTCAATGTGTAAAATTTTTTAAAAAAAGCTTAGGACAACTTCTGTTATAAATTGGTGCTGCTTAGATGAATTTGAGAGTGTAATATCAGAGGCTGTTGTAAACGATAAGTGTTTCTTATAAAAGCTACAAATATTGCTGCATAATCTGTTTGTGTCTTTTTTATGACATTCAAAGAAATTAATCTACAATACAATGCAATACATCTTTGGTTATAGAGGGCTTTCACAAAACGCTCTGCGTAAAGGGGAAAACCAAGGAATAAATGCGTCTTTGTTGTCATAGCAAGGCAGAATTGTATATAGTTAACATATAGTTAATGGTTTTCAAGAAAAAAAATTGGTTGGTAATGTTACTTTACTGACAGATAGTTACGCATACTCAGATTAATAAACCTAACAATTTTGTAAATGGCATATAAATCGATGCTTTGAGTTATCCTGTCGCTAGAGGCGCCGTTCAAAATTCCGCCCAGTTTTTACACGTGGTGTCTACCGGAAGTTATGTGGTCTTTAACCAATCAGAGACGCGAGATTTCCGTGCACTGCTTATCGCGAGACCTACGCTCTTCCTTTTCCCTTTTCCCTTCGAGTCCAAGATGGTAGGTGCCAGTAGTTTAACTTTCATGATAAGCCAGTTTGACTATCCACGGTCATCCTCCTAATTGTCACCGCGCAACATCTTCATTGTGACGTTTACCGATTGTGGGAACAATTTACATTGCGATGCAACCGCTAGTTCGTGGTATATGTCCTTCCCAATCACATTAGCTTCGTCTCTTCTTGTCCACAGCTAGCCAGACTAAATCCTTGACGGTACACACAACACACCTTGAAAAGTGGCTCTCGATGTAAAACAACAAGGTCCAAGCTGAAGATACGAATGTGTCATGTGGTGGTGATGGTGGTGTACACCTCTCATCTTTGCGTTGGCCAACTAATTATCCGCGAGCGCTTGAAAGTCAGCATGTGTACCGACCGACTTGTTCAAATATCGCGATGCGCCTCGTGTAGTTTATTTTAATGAAGTCTTGTATTCGTGGGTGGAAAAAGCACTGGTCCCAGTTTGTACCAAGCGCCACTTAGTTAAAATCGAGGTAATGAATGAAGGTGATCTTGTTAATTTATGTGTGTTTCGTGATTCCAAAAGGGAGTCGACATCAGACATAACAAGGACCGTAAGGTGCACAGGAAGGAGCCAAAGAGCCAGGATATCTACCTGAGGCTCCTGGTCAAGGTAAGTGGGTCACACACAGATGTGCACTGAACCTCTGTTGATCGCCGGGGAGATGTTTCTGACCCAACTTGCGATTGTTGACAATCGGTCATGTCGAGACCACATGATTAACACCCCCTCACTCCCATAAGCGATCATTACATTTTAAAATACTGCAAATTTCAAATGTATTTCGCAGTGCACGTTCTCACGCTCACTTTTAACAATCTGATTATTTGAAAACCTCACTTTGAGGTATCGAAAATGTGTTCATTTTGCAGTTATCCAAATCAGATGCAAGAAGTATTTTCTTCGAGCTGTTTTTACCCCATAGTTGAAGTTTAGTTTAAAACTTGACATAGAAACAAAGATTGCATGTTTAAACCTTTAACTGTTGAAGTAAACCATACAGTTTTGTCCAACGAAGGTTCATGAACTTCGTGTGGAGTGCCATTGATGGGCTAATGGAAATTCTAACCCTTCAAATAATACATCACTACTAGAACGGATATGGAGCACCGACACGTTTGGAATGGAACACAATAACATGTCCTCAACATGGTTTGCCTTGTAGCTGTACAGGTTCCTGGCCCGCCGCTCCAATGCGCCCTTCAACAAGGTTGTCCTGAAGAGGCTCTTCATGAGCAGGACCAACAGGCCTCCCATCTCCATTTCCCGCCTGGTCAGTCTTCCCAACCTCACACTCCTCATGATGAAAGACCAAGTCCGAATTGCTTAATTCATTCAAATTATTGTATCGTAACCTTTTGTACGAGTTAAAAAGAAAAACAACAAGCCTACTAGGGCTTCACTGAAAACAAAAGTTCTTCATGCGGGCCGAAACCTCCGAAGTCACAATTTGGTAAATTTTGACTGCAGTAGGAGCGAAAGATGGCCAGCTTTTCCTTGTAATCCGCCAGCAGCGTCACTGTCATCCTTGCCTAGGCGGCTAGATGGCGCCGTTTCATAAAACAAAAGCTCGTAGCACCATGGATGAGTTGAGCTTGAATCCTCTCGCGGCCGCTCAATTCTCACGGTCCTCGGCGTAGCAGATAGCTCGCCGTTTAAACCGTGCTTCGTAAGCGTGTCTCTTCGTAGGGGAATTTTTGTTTGTCTTGCCCCACACACACACACACACACAGTCGTTACGGATTGTCGAGTCAAAGATGTCATTTTGTGTCTCGTTCCAGATCAGGAAGATGAACATGACCGGCCGTGAAAACAAAATCGGCGTCGTCGTGGGAACAATCACCGACGATGTCAGGATCCAGAAAGTGCCCAAGCTCAAGGTCGGCGGCCACTTCGCATTTCCACAACTTTGTGTGGGCGCGACTCCTTCTGTGCCTTAGTGTGACACTTCCAGTCTGTGTATCTGCCGATGACACTGGAAGCACTGTGCCATTGCGAGGCTTGCAACGGGATGTTCTTAGTGGGAAATGGACATTGAGTTTACAGTGTCATCAGCCGGCTGCAGCACACACAGACTGGAAGAGTCACAGAAAGGTGGAGAAGTTGAATTTTTTTTTTCTTTTTTCCCTGGATCCAATTCCCGAATGCGTCCACTCTTGTGTCTCTGACTGTGACGTCGCTCTCTCAAGGTGTGCGCTCTGAGGGTGACTGACGGTGCTCGTCGCAGGATCCTGCAGGCCGGAGGCCAAGTGATGACTTTTGACCAGCTGGCTATGGCGACACCCAAAGGACATGGCACAGTGCTGCTGTCTGGTAAGGACAATGCCACGCATTTTTCAGTGCTCGGGAAAGGTCAAGATTTAGCCTGGGCTCACGACGCACCGCCTTTACGGTGAATGCGTCGCACGGCTGATACTCCAAAAGCAACATCGCAATGAACAATTCGATTTTCAAATCCGAAAGATTGCGATCTGAAAACAAAAACACGCTGCTTCATTTCAGTCGCTCAGTAGGGTTTATATTTTTTCTGGATTTTATTTATTCATTTTTTTAATTGCTCGTTTCAAAATGAGATGAATGTCTAAGTGGTGTAGTCCACATGTTGACATTCATGTTTCATGAAGAGTGGAAATGTAAAAGCCACGGCTCGGCTTGCTTTATTGTTGTCATCGGATTTATAGCTTCTTGACTTGTTTATGCCCCGCCTGTTTTGTACAATTGTGACATTCTCCTAGTGAATGCAAGACAGTGTTTACGAAGGTAACAGCTCCAACTGAAGTAGATGAACTCTTTCATCTTAGTGGTTCTTTTTTTATTCATTTTAGCGCACGTTTCACCCAATGGAGCAAAACATTTACGTGTCATAAATCTGACATTCTCTATTGTAATACAGGTGAAGTTATTGCTTGTGTGTTTAAAAAAATACATGGGAAGAGGAGCTTGAAAAAAAGTTGTCGCATAAGAAATCACAATATTGAGGGGGCAAAAAATGGTATCCTTCAAAATCATACTTTATACACACTCGGCGTCTCGTGACTTCTCGTGGTACTGCACTTGGTTGACAGAGGCAGTCCTGCCGTGTTGTATAAATTATCAGAGTGTAGATGTCAAACTTGTGGAAAGTGTGCGGTCGCACTCACTTTGTGGTGGTCAGACGCAAGCCGCTGTCGTTCAATATCCAGGCATGGATGTTCTTTTCGATGAAACTTTAATCTGCAGCCACTTGCTACCGCGAATGCGTGTTTTTGGTCCTGAGCCAAAAATTGCGAGCGAAAAGACTGCTTGAATTGATTTTGGGCTTCACAAGCCCGTAGGTCACTTGGTCAACGTCATCGATGTGCCCCAACCCCAAAATTCTGAGAACCTTTGGGAACCTCCACAGCCGCATGTTGATCATTTTTGTAGACGATGGCAAACGAGATAATAAAACCACACCTGAAGGCTATGAAAATGTTTTTGTTTTTCAGGTCCCCGTAAGGGCAGAGAGGTCTACAGGCACTTTGGAAAAGCTCCTGGAACTCCTCACAGCCACACCAAGTATGTTCATTTCTTATGATCTTTACGCCGTCATTTATTCTGATGAAGTGTTCCTCAAAATCTACATTTAAATTGATTGTAAGCCATTCCAATATTTTTGCACAATATGAAGACTGCATTTAAATAATGTCGTGCACATTTCACAAATGTGTACCAAAATGTGTTTAACTGTTCTTTTATAGATGCCATTCAAATATATTTCACATCAGTTCAATACAACGGAACTGTCATGTAATGAAATGTTTGCACGCTGCATGCGGTGGCCAAATGACACTTTGCGAATCCCTGGTTGAAATTGTTTCAAGACAAAGCTGACCTCATTGGCTTTGTTGCTATCGTCACTTTCAAGTCGAGTCAAATGTATGCGTATAGCTCTTTATCACAAAGGAGCATCAAAAGGTGGACTTTGCACAATCAGGATTTTGATCCAATCAGAATGTAGACTGATATATCCAGTTAAAGGCTTTTTATTTGATATTTTTTTACTGCTCACTCAACCCCTGCTATTTACGTGGGATCGGGGCCGGAAGAGCCAACAGATAACCCAAATTTGTTTAGAATTGACATTTATTGAAATGGGGCGAACCTCGCACGGCCCCCTCTCCTCAAAGGTCAATAAACGTGTGTTAATCGTAACTTGTGCTAACCTCTTTTTTTCTTTTCCAGGCCCTACGTTCGATCCAAGGGCAGGAAGTTCGAGAGAGCTCGCGGTCGCAGAGCCAGCCGCGGCTACAAGAATTAAAGTCTCGCTTTGTTGACCGTGCTTTCGGTTTCAAATAAAAAGACTGGCTGTACAAAACACTTGCTCTTTTGTGTTCTGTCCTGCCCCCTTATATGGTGCCACTGCCACAAACTTGGTGTGTGCAAATTCTTGTAACATGACCTTCAACAACGATACATTCCTTTGAGCAGCTTCGGCTGTAAGCGCGAGGGCAAGTCATGGCTGTGCGTGGAAATGATTGGCTGCCGAGGCATTTGGATTGAGGCGTTCGGGTCCAAACAGGAAGCGCCCGATCGTCCGTCACTGATTGGAGAATGTCGGAGGGTGTCGCGATGTTTTCCATCTCGCCATTGGGTTTCCTTTGCGCCGCTCAACGCAGCAGCAACAACAGCAGCAGCAGCAGCAGCAGCGTGCGCGCTTCCGGCAGCGCAGCAACACACCGCTTGGCATAGGAACGAACCGCTGGCCACGGCAGACAAGATGAGGTACTTCTTCCATTTCCATTATAGCGGACTGCTTGGTAATCTCGCCTTGTTAAACCTTTGCTCGGGAGTCCAAACCTAACCTCGCTAGCCGACGTCTTTGCCGACTTCCATGCGACTATCAACGTAGCTAGTCGTGAACCTACAAAAAAGGAGCTTTGAATGCCTTCCGAATATATCTTAGGGCTCTTTTAATTATCTATCACTTGGACACCGAGTCACTTGACGCTTTACGTTTCAAGACAAGAAGCAGCCAGTTAGCTTCCAGTTGGCGTATCGGTACTTTAGCACACTTGGCTAACGTCAAAACAAAGTCGCCAGAAATTGCGATGTCATATCCCAGGACAAATTACAACGCATAGCGTGTGGTTTAGTAGCTCGGACTTTGAAAGGAATCTCTATCGCCATACCAAGCGCCGAGAAGCCTGTCTGGCTAACATCCGCGCAACACCGGTTAAAGTTCAAACACGAAGCACACTTAGTTTTCAATTTTACTCTAAATTTGCCGCCCCCCAAAATGAGTGCATTTTTACGGAATCAATTGTCAAAAGTAAAAAATATGGTTCACCGAGGAGATGGTGTTGTGTGATTAATGCATTTTTCATTAATTCGAATTTATCACTTGTCGGGGGTGCAGTCTTAAGTCAAACCCAGTACGATCACTCATTCACTGAAACAATCAATCAAAGCCTTGAACCGGAAAACAAAACCATTGAGTCCGGTGTGACTCTTCAAGGCTGATCTGGCCTAGAAGACAGAGCACAAATAACGTCATAATCACGGTACGATGAATACTGTACATAAAAAAAGACAGTAGACATACATTTTGTTGTTCTAATAAGAATAATAAGAATAAGAAAACCTTTATTGGTCTCACAATGGAGAAATTCCCAATTCACAGCAGCAAAGACTTCTTCCTTTCATAACTTTGCTGCTGTGAATTGGGAATTTCTCCATTGCGAGACAAAAAAACTGTCACTTGGCTACCAATTCAAACAGAAAACTGTCGATATTTGACCATCCACCCAGAATGTAGCGCAGCAAGTACAGAGCAAATGGATATCTTGCAAACACAGCAAAACTGCAGTCGAGAGGATCGTAACACCCTGAGGAAGATTACAGTACATGATTTGCATTTCATCAGGGCCCAGAAGATGCCCATGCCCACTAAGAATGTTTTGTTTACGACAAGATTATGAAAGGTAATCAGTCCATCTTATCGTACATGACCATAGACACGGAGCCCATTTTTATGGAGCAAAAGCACCGATTGATCAACAATTTTAACCTGCGGTTTGTGCTTCCAAGCCAAAAATGTTTTGCTGGGGCCATCTTGCCTCACCTGTGCACACTCCCAATGTGAGAAAGGACAAGAGAAGTGGAGGCAGTTCAGCAACACCAGATGGATAATTTGAGCAAGGCAGTTTGATGAATGTTATTGTTGAGTGTCAAACAATATGATGCAGTCAGGGGTTAAAAGCAAGAGCTTGCCCTCACATGCCCAAAATACCCCCCACAAGTCAGTCCACAGCAGCTTCATTGTGTCGGAGTCCAAATTAGCCCATTGCTTGTATTCTTATTTGACGGGTCCACGCCCTGCTTCAAGGACCAAAGGTGCAACAATGGCTGCCCGGCTGCTCCTTTTGGAACAACGCGAGCCTTATCAAAACAGGACATCGGCCAGGCATTGATTCTGTCTGCGCCGCAGCTTGCATAATGTTTCCTGACTGTCGTAAAAGTTGAAAGTAAGAGATGACCACCTCCAATAGTTGAGCAATGATCGTGCCAAGCGTTGTACTTTGACATATCAAAGCAGCTTTGAACCGTCATATTCTCCGGCGCATTTGTACGCTACGATGAAAGGTCTTTTCTCAGTGCATCGAGACCTTTTTACCTTCACGATATTGGCCTGAATTCAAAGAAAGCTGAGTCATTTCTCAGTGCTCAGTTTGTTTGCTAGTCATTTAGCCAGCCCACAAACAAACATCCCCCCCCCCAAAAAAAAAAAAACATAAATAAATTAATTACACTGATGGAGGAGGCCTAGCGCTCGCATCAAACTGCCTATTGTCGCACCCAGTTGAAGTTTACCGTCAAAGTAGTGCCTCAGGAAAGTTTGTGAGCTTAATGCTAATACACAATGCAATACGTATGTATATAATACATACATACACAGGGTCCGACATTAATGGTGGCTTGATGACCCTCGGTCACTATGTGGCCAGCTGAATTTCTCCCGACAGTTTTAAAATAAATGCAATGAAAACAACACATTCTTTCTTTATATTTATTATTCAAAATTTTCAGTTTTATCCACTTAAAACGATCAATCGTCATGGATTACATGGAATGGATTACACAAGATAGAAAGCCCAGAGGGAAAACAAAATCTGTACATTGCGACATTGACAGCCAGCGACCCTAACTACAGAAGAGTACGTATATTGTTGTAGCCTAGCGGCCGCCTCGATCTTTACAGCTTAGCATATTATATCATGAGTATACAGGGTCAGTGCTGGTTCTGGCAGGGCCACCGCAACATGATTGGGCCACCAGCCAAAAAGGCTTCATGACATCGCCTGCTTCACATCAATTTCAACATAAAAGAGCCTGTGAGAACTCGAGTAGACCTTCTGCATTTTCAAAGGGAAAAGCCAAAAGTGACTTCCTCAAATGTAATTCTAGAAATGAAGTCAAACGGCATCATATCCTTCGGATGGATGCTTGTCTAGCAAAGTCTGCAAGTCTTGGACTCCTCGTGACCGGCGTGATCGCGGGCAGATGCGGTTCGTTGTCTCGAAAGCTTTTGGCCACGGTGCTTGTTGTGTGTCAGCAAGTTCCCGGTGATGATGATGACTTTGACTCACAATGTGGCTCAGCGAAAACAAAATGAGCGCGTCATGCAAGGTACCCGCCCACGTTGTCCTCTTCTCACCGGTTTGTGTGAAGAAGACCCAAATTTTCTGGATGGGGTCAACATCATCGAGCTGGACTTTGATCGGCAGCGTTGCAAAATGGGAATTCGGGAGCTGGGCTACTCAGAAGCAAGCACAATTGCCAAATATCGCAGTCGACTTAGTAAACAACGCTGTCATTTGGTGTCTTTTATGCAGGCGGCGAGACGTCCGCGAGGGAAGGTGGCGCTTGGAATGTTTACCATGACGAAGAGCCACCTGGACCTGTCTCCCTGTTTTTCTTTTGCCTTGTGTGTGTTTGTTCTGGTTTGTTTGTTTGTTTTGGCCTCCTGTCTGCCTGTCTCTCTCTCCTGTTGCCGCCACCCAGATGGAGGACAGATAAAAAATAAAAAAAAAAGACGACGGCACTCCTTGGCTATTATCATCTCGTCAAAATCAAGAACAATCGTGCACTTTTTCCTGTCTGTCCAGCACGAAACAGGCAGCCTCATCACAAACATGTTTATTTAATGAGCTTTTTTTTTTTTTTAGCCTCCTTGTGGAGTCACGGTGTTGATTTTGCTTCTTTTTTTTTCCCCCAACTTACTCATTTGATCAGTATTCTCAGTGGAACTTGATGCGTGTTTAATTATTTAAAAATGTCTATCTTATTGATGTTGTAGCTGCTAAGTCGCCTTACGTTGTGATGTTGTTTTTGTTTTTGTTTTACCTCGTGGATCTGACCTGTTTGAAATGTGTTCAACGATGACCTGACCGAGACTGAACTGTAGATCCTTATCTCAGCGACACACTGGAAGCTTCCATTTTGTCACGATGAATTGGAAACTGTTGGCTTTCTTCTCCAAAGCAGACACCGAGAAGGACACATGGGAAGGAAATGTTTTTACTTGTCAACGCAAGAACTGAAAAGATCTCCTTTTTTGAATCATTTGAAGTTGGCCTCGCGGCTTTTTAACTCATTCAGTACCAGCCAATTCTGGACCAAGTCTGAAAAGACGTTTAAAAACGTCTTTGGGAGTGAATGAGTTAAACGTTTAAATTTGTAAAAAATTTATTTAATTTTGTTTTTTTGGCCTCATTCAAACTGGTCCACCTCCGGCAAGCGAGGATGCGCTCCCCAGAACCGTCCTCCTCCCCCCCATCGGAAGCCCTCCTTCACGGCCAGTTTGCCGGCTGGTCCTCCGGCGGCAACAACCACGCCAGCGGCAGCAACAGCAGCAGTAGCAACAACAACGGCTGCCCCGACAGCCCCGGCGGTCCGGGCGGGCTCTCCCCGGCCGCCTCGCCCACGCTGGCTCCGGCCTCCAACTACGCCCTGACCCTCACGCACGCGCACGTCCACGTCCAGCGCCTGTCGCCGCGTCCGGGCAAGGAGGCCCGTCTGCTGCTGCCCATGTCGGAGCTGGTGGGCTGCAGCTGCCCCCGTGCCCCCGCGCCCCCTCTCCTGGTGCTCTACTGGTACCCGCCGGGCAAACGACGCAAAGGAGTGTCGCGCCGCCGCCAGGTGAGGGCCTACCTGGCCGAGAGCAGAACCGAGGCGGAGCGATGGTCGGCCGCCGTGCAGTGTTTACTCCGAGGGGTGCCGGTCACGTCTGAAACGGGTGAGGATGCTCATCGCGTGCGCGAGTACGGTTGTTTTTCAGTCTTTGCATGTAAATGTTGCCAACGCAACCGGACCGCCAAAGACTTGTTGACCTTCGAACTGGAATTTGTTGTTGAATTCGTCAGATCTCGGATGCCTGGAACGCGCTTGCCTTTGGAGTCGGCCAGTCCTCCATGAAGTTCACTACTAACCTCTTTCCTCTTGCTTCCATTTTGATTCCGGCGTCATTTGTAAATGGTTGCTAAATATAGCTTCCTGTCATTGTGACCCAAGACATGAAAGCATTTTTGAGGAAAAACGCCAACCGGGGGCTTGGGGGGGCCAACGCATGAAATGGCTTGATGTCACTGCTACGTGTACTTTCATGTCCAATATACTTTGCTAGCTGCTCGTCCCAATTTTCACCTTTTTTGCGTCGCCTCGGCGCTTCCCCAGCATCTGACCTCCTTTCCTGTCTCCTTCCTCCCTCCTTTGCCTCTTGAATGTGTCTAATCTCCCCCTCTCCTTTTGTTTCCTGACCTCAACGAAAACCTCCTCATCCCCCTCTCGCCGTGTTTACTCCCAAGCAGCAAACGCGGCCGCCGAAGTTCATCCATCATCTCTGCTCCTTTGTTTGCTCCGCTTGTTGTTTGGCGCAGCGCTCGTGGACGGGTTTTTGCAGCGGCCAGCGCGGGAGCCAGATTGCTTTTCTGTTGATTTGTGCTGGAGTGCTCGCGGATTGTTGTTACGTAATCCAAGATTAAGTGTGCGGTCGCATCATCTCCCTGAGCACTCAATCAAATGGCGAATCGAGGCGAGTCACGTTGAAATGCAGGACGTACCCAATCATCTTTTATCGGAGAGATAAATCTTGGAAAGAAATGGCGCATTTACGTTGCTGACAAGTTTGTTCAAATGGATGTGAAATGACCACCAAAACGTCATGACATCATACCCTCTCGAACTGAGCCAGACCACATGGAATCCAATCGTACTCCCACTGAGTTGATTCGAATCATCCCACTTTCAAATCAGACCGTCCTTGAATCATCTCGCATCCCGCGTTTCGAAAACTATCATCTTTTCTGAAGAGAGACATAAATACATATTATGTATTTATTATGTATTTGTAAATTTCCCCAGTGTGGGACAAATAAAGGATTATCTTATCTTATATTCACGTATTCTATCACTTGAATTTGAAAATCCAAAATGAAGACCTCATTTATGCTTAAAAATGACATTAATCCATAGTAAAAATGACATTAATCCAATTGATTCACAACGTGAATCAATAAGTAATTCATGTTTGACATTTTCAGAAACAACTCACAGGTGAGCAAGTCTGCTTCACATTTCCAAGGTTCTGGGTTTGAATCTCTACCCGACTGTGTGGACTTTCAATCTTCTCACCTGGCTTGTGTGGACTTTCTCAGGTTAAAACTTTGATTACCTGTAAGATTTAACGTGACACATCGCTACCGTTCAGCCCAATCGGCAATGCTTGATTCGCCTCGCCGAGCAACCGCGACCGCCCTTACGCAGCCTGATGCGCCAAAGAGTCTTTAATGAACATGAAATCCTTATTTTAGTGATGTGTGAGCTCACCTGAGCCAGTCCACACGAGCACGGTGAGAACATTGAAAGTCCACACACACCGCGGTAGACTTGTGGGGACGTATTTTAACTCTGTGCGAAAGATGAGGCTACATGGAAAAAAAAAAAAAAAAGGTCTCTGTTTGGAAGTAGCAAAGTGTTGAAACGTTGCATTGAGCATTTGACGCTTCTGCCATTTTATGAGCATTGTTCCTGCACAGCGCCGGGTTGTGTGAAAAACTGTAAATCCTGCACCCAAGGTCCACCATTAAGCAACAACGCAGTGACGGTTTACCTCACATCCCACTTGGCCCGATTTTAAGCCGTCTCATTCTCACCCACTAATTTATCCCCCCCCCCGTTTTAAGAATTTTCCAGAAGCTTGCTACCTCGTCCCAGGCGACTACTGCTGCTGGTCAATCCCTTCAGCGGGCGAGGACAGGCAATGCAGTGGTGTCAGACGCACATCCTGCCGATGATCAGAGAGGCCAACATCAGCTACAACCTGATCCAGACAGGTAGCGCCACCACGGCAAATGGACCCTCATGAGACTTTGCCGATGTTGAACAAGTTGCCCACTGCGTCTCAATTTGCCTCAGAGCGGCAGAACCACGCCAGAGAGCTGATCAGGGACATCTCGCTCCCGGAGTGGGACGGCGTCGTCATCATTTCCGGAGATGGCCTCCTGCACGAGGCGAGAATGGAAAAAGGGGAACGGGACGCATCACGGGAGGCGCGTCGATGCTGATACGATGCGTTCTGATCCGGCAGGTTATAAATGGCCTCATGGAGCGTCCAGATTGGGAGCAAGCGATCAAGACGCCTGTTGGCATTCTGCCTTGCGGCTCTGGCAACGCGCTGGCTGGCTCCATCAACCACCATGCGGGGTAGGAAACATTGCGGCGTTGTCGACGGTTGCGTCAAAATACGGCGGCGCGGCGGTGCAACGTTTAAGCCCTTGGCCGACATCTGCGTTGCAAGTCACGTTTTATCGTACGCGTGTAGGTATGACATGTGCCTTCGGGAGCCTCTGCTTTTGAACTGCTGCTTCCTGCTGTGTCGCGGCGGCGTGCGGCCCATGGACCTGGTCTCCGTGACGACCAGCCCGCCCATCACCAACAACAGTCGGACTGCCCCTGCCGTGCCCAGGAGGCTCTTTTCGTTCCTGTCCGTCGCCTGGGGATTTGTGTCCGATGTGGATATCGAAAGTGAGAGGTGAGCAACAGAAACTTTCAACAAATGGGTGAAGAAAATCCCAGAGCAAACTGGGAAAAAAATCCAACACATAAAAAATAATGGGGGGGGGGGATTGAGAATATGCCAACCCACGGGTGCCGAACTGCGAATATGTGGGAGTTGACTGTAGTTTTACACTGTAATATCACGATTCGCCACTAGATGGCACATGTGCATTTGTCCCTTCCACTGCTCACACTACGTGAGCAGGCCTAATCTTTTTTTCTTTTTTTTTTTTGTCCAGATTTCAAATGATATGCAGGGCAAGCATAATACCTCAATCATTTTAAACGCTGAGTGGGTTGATTTTTTTTGAGGGCGGGGGCAAATAAGTGATCGGTTTTGCGCTATCCTTGAATGATCATTTTTATGCAAGGGAGCCTTCGCGTTTGGGAAAAAAAAAAATGACAGTGTGCCATATGAAGTCCTTGTCATGTGACGGCAGGTATCGGGGCCTGGGCTCGGCACGTTTCACCCTGGGCACGCTGGTGCGCATCGCTTCCCTCCGCTCCTACAAAGGTCGTCTGTCCTACCTCCCGCCCTCCGCCGTGGCCTCGTCACCCGACGCCACGCCTCCGCCGCCGAGGAGGCCCCTCTCCCGAAGCGTCACCGAGGGCCTGGAGGGCTTCTGCAAACCCCCCATCCATCGCACCTCCTCCGACATGGGCATCAGCGAACAGCGGAGCCTGCGGCGGGGCGACGGCGAGCGGGAGAAGGAGGAGCGGCAGCGGCAAAGAGAAAGGAGACGCCTGCGAGCCCGAGGCGGCGGGACCGGCGTGGTGAGGGCCAGCAGCCTGATGGAGGACAGGGAGAAGGAGAACGAGGGCGAGGTTGAGATGGAGGAGGCCAGGCTGAAGGGCGAACGGGGGGACTGCGCCGTGGGAGGGCACGGCGGACTGGGGCAGATTCAAGACGAATGCCACGACGAGGGACGAACCGAGGACGACTCCAGTGGGACGGAAGACGAGCGGCATCAGGCCGGCGACGGGCCGGACGGCGGAAAGGGTGACGGGGCGGTGCACGGCCAAGAGCTCGGTGAGGGCTTGGAGGCAGATGGAGGCTGTTTGGCCCATCAAGACGGACTCCGGGAAGTCAGACAGGCCGTCAGGAAGAACTCTGCTCCTTCCTGCCAGATTGCCAGCACTCTGTTCGCTCAAGTCGACAGCAATTGCAGGCCCTCCTATGGCGTGGAGGACGTGGACCTGGATGGAAGCTACTACCAGAGAGAGGTGTACCCTCTGGATGTCACCCGCGAACGAGCCCTCACCATCTCCTCCCCCTTTCGGCGGCCCCCGTTCGCCTACAAAGCCAGAGTCGCGGACCAGAACCAGAACTCCTCGCGGCCGAGGCCCCTGTCTCTCCTGCAGCACTCGCACTCCAACTCGCTGCCTCCGAAACTTCCCTCCCTGTCCCTCTCTCTGTCCCCCACGCCTCCGTCCTCGCCTTCGTGCGCCTCCCCGCACTCCTCGTCCTACCTGGCCCCGCGCCCCAACACGCCCGGTTCCGCCTCGCCCTCGCCCTCCATACGCACGTCCTCCTCCTCCTCCTCCTCGTTCAGCTTTGATATCGTCGAGCCAGCGGGAGCCCTGAAGAACCGTCCTTACGTCACGCTGCCTTTAACTGTCCCCAGAGATGACCTGTTGCCCCCGCTGGACCAACCGCTTCCCACGCGAGACTGGGTCACCATCGAGGGGGACTTTGTCCTGGTTTTGGCCCTTTACCAGAGCCACCTGGGAGCCGACCTGCACGCCGCGCCGCAGGCCAAGTTCGACGACGGGCTCATCCACCTGACCTTTGTGCGGGCGGGCATATCCAGAGCCACGTTACTCCGACTGTTCTTTGCCATGGAGAGAGGAACGCACCACTCTGTCAGCTCGCCCTACGTCAGCCACATTTCCTGCCGCGCCTTCCGGCTGCAGCCTCTGTCCGCGCGCGGGACCCTCACCGTGGACGGAGAGCTCGTGCCGTACGGGCCCTTGCAAGCGCAGGTCAGTTGGATCGCAGCGAATCTCAGCAAACTGTTGCAAATTTCTGCCTTCATTTTTTTTTCTCTTGCACATGAGGTGGAATTTCTTTTCTGAAATGTCGTAGCTATGAAAATCTGTGTTGGGCCAGCTGTCGTTGGTCAAACTTAAAAAGAAACCCAAAAAGCCTATCTTAAAAACCTGATTTGCGAGGCAAAAAAAAAAAAAAAGGAAAGGCGTTCCTTAAATCAGCGTCCAACATCTGTTTTTGAAGCCAACTCTGATGACAACATAAAAGCCAGAGGCACCTTTCCCACATGGCAAAACATGTCATCTTTGACAGCGTTACATTTCGATTCCGTGATTTGCGGAGATTTCCAACAGAAGCGCAAGCCGATTTTAACACCAATAACATGCACGAAGAAACCGCGTCGACGTGCGCATACCTCCAGACATTGCAGACATCTCGCCTTGCAGGCCGCCGTCACACGGCGACGCCCAAAATGAGTGAGCAAATATCGACAGAATCCAAATCTTCATTTTGAATGCAGTCCGAGCATGAATCTTAAAATTTCTCAACGATATAATGACAGATGATGTGCCGTGATGAGCAAATGAGAGGATGTAGAATGATGCGAGTCACACCAAATACTGTTCGATCACCCATGCGTGTCCCGTAGCGACTAGTTGGTGATTGTTTCAGGAACGAGCTCGATGACTCGTTCCTGAAATATTAGTCATCTCCTGAAAAGGCCCAAATCTCAGCCAAGAGAGAGGATTATTCACCACATGTGGCCGTGCTCGTTATCGGAGACGAACCAGAACTCTTAACGCGTGCTCGGATGAGACTGGGGGTTGTATCAGTTAAAATGGTCCCGCAAATTCCCTTTGCGGTGGTCCGCCATTTTCTTGGGAATCAAGTTAGTGCTTGCATGTTTTTGACGCCTTATCCTTGCGTTTGCAGGTTCATCCCTCCATGGCGCGCCTCATTGTTGGTGACTCGGGAGTGCAGGTCACCAGGTTCTAAATCAGGAATTGTTTGAAACACTCACTTCTGAATGATGTCCCTTCCGTTGCTGCGTATGCTCCGAGACATTGAAATAACCTGAGTTGCACAAACGGGTTGACGAAAAAAGGGATAAGTTTGCCGAGCCATCCATCGATAGAGCAGGAATGCAGGGATTAATTGTGACATTTTATTTTATTTGATTTGTTTTTAATGGAGGAATGCAAACTGCACCGCATTGCACAGCTGCAGGGTTACGCCAAGCGAGCCCGCAGACGCATGAAAACTGCACAGCCTGGAATAACGAGGGAAGAACAATCGAATGTTAGCTGATTTTTTGTTTGTCTTCATTTTTTTTTTTTCCCCCCCCCCCGCAGACAGTGCATGATTTGGGGCTATGTGTACGTGATGGTATGCATGCTCAAAAGCACTACCGATACTTTTGCCTTACGGGGGGGAGGAGAAGACCATTCAATTGACTTTGCCGACGACGCTCGACAGTAGCAC
This sequence comes from Hippocampus kuda, assembly GCA_901007745.1. Taxonomy (NCBI): domain Eukaryota; kingdom Metazoa; phylum Chordata; class Actinopteri; order Syngnathiformes; family Syngnathidae; genus Hippocampus; species Hippocampus kuda. The sequence continues at coordinate 36,543 of CAAKHF010013937.1, forward strand.
CATGTCGGCGCTTCGGTGGTTAACAAAGTTCATTTCACTTACTTTACCTTCAACAGTATTTGATGTCGACATTAGGTTGCACTCAATAATCCTCTGGAGTGCATTGAACGTTCTTTTCGTGCAGCACATGAAAGCCTCTTTCACACGGAGCCGTAATGGAAGGCAATTTATCCACCTCTTAGACAGAACTCGGCAATGCTACGAGTGCGCCCATTACAGATACTTGGGGCTGTACCGACTAGTTCACCACTGCTGTTAACAGTCAAGCCACATGATCCAAGTGTAAGGAAAGCAGGGAATTACTCTGCCGCGTGCGAAGCGGTCCGCCATTATTTGCCAACAGCGCCAATTCATGGAGACCCCGCTTTTGGCCTGGAATGAAGAAGTTGTGCCATCGTTGCCTGGCTGTCTCAGCAGCGAGCGCACCGAATGAGGGGAGGCTGGCGCTAACGTGCATACTTTTTTATGTCCAAAATTGTAAGTGTGAAATATAAGCGGTGCACTAGCCGTCACTTATTTTTTCAGTACAGTACTGTAATTAAAAAAAAAAAAAAATCAAAAAAATGATGTAAATTCCCATAAGATATACTGACAGTCGTACTGTAGGAAGTAAAGAAAAACAGTAGCGCAAGTTGCCGCGTTTTGGGGATTGCAGGATTTTGCCGTGACTTTTTCCACACTGACTGTTTCTGCAGAGCAATACGCGCCAGCCAGAAGGAAAGACTTGTAAAAAACGTCGTGTCCAAAGTCTCGGATCAATTTCACACAAGAAGAAGTGAAACTAAAGTGACACAACCGCCTGTCTGCGGTCAAAGAAACATCGTTAGCTAATTTCACATAGCCTCCCGCCGCCGGTGAGAACAAATTGTAACCCTCCCACCGTGTTGAAGGATGGACACAGCTGCCGGTGCGCTTTGAATGGCTTTATTGAACAAGGGTAAAAGAATCAACACGGGCGCGTCATCGCACCTGGCCTGCCACTCACCACAAACCGCCATCAAGTCACTCAACACGTAGTGGCTAACAGTTTAGCCAGCAAACAGCCAGCCAAACTCTCATTCGTGAATTCCAGTGTCCCTCAACGGGCCAGGCCTTGACTTGTCAAAATCACACATTCACAGACCAACAGTTTTGAGTTTGAAAATGACCGGAGGGTTATGACACCTTGACGATCGATGCCATTTGTTAGTATTGTGTGTTAGCATGGAGCTAGCAGACGTTCAAAGTGGTGATGTTGCGTCAAAATGCTCATCTAACGAATCCCCTTTGGGAGTCAACGGATCAAAAGCCTCTTTTTCATAGAATCGTTGCCCATCTGTCAAATTGATGCTGGCGGTGAAGTCACTTGAGTTTGCTGCTTCAGTTTCTCAAATTTTAGCTCGCAAGTGAAACACAAAAAAATGTGCCGTGTGACAGCTCCAATCTCTAAAAACTCATCACTTGTGTCCCTCGTAAGGAGGAAACCGGACCCCTCCTTCCCGTATCGTTTATACAGAAGCGCAACATTAAAAGGGAAAGTCGGGTGATGCTGCATTTTAGAGGCCGTGTGAAAGGGGCTAAAATCACAACACTAGAATGCACAGGTGACATTTTAAAGGTGCGGCGTACTTTGCAAGAAAGAAAGCACTCGAACAAGTACCTTACAACAGATGCTACAAAAAAATTCATTTGTCAATTCGTTTTGAATTATCATTTTTAGCTGGGAAAGTTGAATGTACAAACATAGTAAAAACAAAAACAACACTTTTGCGTGTGGGGTGGGGGTTGGGGTCACAATGACGGGAAGTGAATTTGACTAAGCGTTGACAACTGAAATCCTGTTCATGTGTCAAGCTTTGCCTTAAATGACCTCACAGATATTTTCAGATGAAATCAAACAACAGGGAGTGACAATTGATGACCTGCTTGGTGTCGATGGAATTATGAGACCTGCTGATGAACTGGTCAAATCAATAACACGTGCACTGGATCAAACAGTCAAGATAATGTGTGAACTGTTTGGGTCCCTGTCAGCACAGCGCATGTCCTGGTCATGCCTGGAGATATCAATGCCTTTTGTTTTATAATCCAGTTGAAAATCTTTTGACGGGCAAAAAGTGCACGACACCTTTTCACTGCTCACCAGGCTGCTATTTTTCTTGTTGGATTCTGTTTTGTTTTTATTTGTGCACAGTACAGCTACTAGAGTCTACCACAATGAAGTAGGGTTGTAACAACACCACATAGAAGAATATCACAATTGACACTTTTGGCCCGTATGAACCATATCAAGAGAATTTTTTTAAGATTGACCATCTTTGGATGTTGGAATGGAACAAATGGATTGGACTTTTCAATGTCCAGGCCTCTTCTTGTTAATGCCATGCGCTCATCTACAGTGGATCTGCTTGTAAGAAATTGCATTTATTACTAAAATGAAGAACAGCATATACGCTTCCAGTGTACAGTTCATAGTTGTGTATGTTTTCAATAAATGCAACTGAAAAAGTGCTATGACAACATTGTTTTGTTTTTTCTCCGGTTATCGAGAATGCAGCTGCTTCACTACTGCAATGACACCACACAACGAAGAATATAGCACTGCAATTATACAGTTGATGTTAAATTGTGTGAAAGTACTGTAGTACAGCTACATGAAATATCTTGAGATGCTATTCCTGATGAGTAAATGACGTAAATGTGTGCTGATCTCTATGGGTGTGTCAACTCATCCATCGTTTATCATGGGAGTTATGTTCCAACAAGAACCGTGATAAGTGAAATCCGCAAAGTATTCGTCTTTATTTTTCACAATGATCACAAATACAATACTGTATTGAATGAAACCAAAGATTAAACCTCTTTTTCAGGCCCAAGCGCATATATATATATATATAGAGAGA
>CAAKHF010013937.1:39444-49833 GCA_901007745.1 Hippocampus kuda
TATATATATATATATATATATATATATATATATATAGAGAGAGAGAGATGTATCTCAATGTTTTTTACAAACAAATGACACTTTTTATAATGCTGTACAGAATGTTTCCGTCGGCGTTGTAGGTTTTGTCATGGACAAGATTTTGCAGGTTGGAGAGCGATGAGGCGCGGATAATATTAACATTAGTCTACAGTCGCTGAGTCAATCAGGATGCAGAACACAATGCACTGTAAAAAAAAAATGCACGAAAAAAATTCGTGAAGGCGTGAAGCCGTGCAAGATGAACCGTGTTAATAGCGAGTGATTACTGTATAGCTAGTGGAAGTGCTGTAGGTTATAAATTTAGCACTGACGTTGAAACTTTTAAGATTTCATATAAAAATGGGGCCTAACGTCAAGTTTTGGAAAATAAAACTGCGGAGCGGAAACACGTTATCGAAATAAAACAGCAATTTTGAAAGATGACGCGCGGACCGGAAATACCAGCCTCGATCACCAGACATCGCTTCCGGTGTGGGCACCTTCTTTGTCTCCGGCCCGACGTATCGAAACCACTAGTGGTCGTGGTTTTTTCCTCCTTCCTTTCACTTACGAGGATATATTTGCATATATATCCACATTTTCTACTATTGAATGACAGTCGACTCGGAAATATTTATGCCTAAAAGTAAAGCGCCGAAAATGGATGACTTGGACTACAGTAAGTGGCTTAACGAGGAGCTGGTTTTATGGAGACGTTATCGGCAAGCTAGCGGCGGCTAGCCCGAGTCGCTTTTAGCTCGTGCTGTTTGATTAGGGGCTGACAAAAGAGGGGGTTCAGTCCACAGTCAGACGCAAACGAGCGGAACGTGTTCTCAAATAGCTGTTAAAATCGTATCGCACAGTCTCGCCGTGGCTCAGTTCGACTGACGCAGATGTCGGCTTCATATCGATCCATTGTAATATCGGCCAGTGTTTCAGGTCAGGCCGCCAGGTGGACTTTTAACTGCGCCGATGGGCTTCGCGTTACGCGGCGTCTTATTCTTTAAAATGCTTCTTAATCCGGGCTCGTAACAAACCGTTTGTTATTGTTGTGTTGGATGCGGGCTGTGGGCGTGGTTGTTGGGACGAGGTGGGGTGAAGGCATCATTTTCGTTTTGGATTCGTCATGGCGTTCCTTGCAGCATGGTGAACTATTGGTCCGGGGTTCACAAATGGCCACATTAACTGTCGAGTTAAAGCCCGGTCACCCACGAGTCATTTAAGGTAGCGGTGGGCAACTCCGGTCCTCGATGGCCGCCTTCCTGCATGTTTGAGATGACGCCCTCCTCCAACACGCCTGATTTAAAAGATCAGGATCGTTATGAGACTTCTAAAGAGCTTTCTGATGAGCTGATCATTTAAATCAGGTGTGTTGGAGGAGCGAGACATCTAAAATTTGCAGGAAAGCTGCCCTCGAGGACCGGCGGCCGCCCCCACCAGTTTAAGGTCTTCAAGACAATGTTTTCTTTGATGTAACTGGAAGTTGGAGTCGCTAGCAAACCGCACAAAAGCATGGCGTGCCTGGAATTGAACCCCTTACTGCTACTATGAAGCTGACAAAACCGCCACTCGGTCATTGTGCCGCCTTACGTAAAGCCCCAATGATCCTGAGCAGGACACGGCATAGACAAGATGGATTTTCCCCTCACTTTTTAACTTCCTGATAACAATGGCAGGTTATGGCCATTCTTCCCAATGTCAGGAACACTGCTGTTTATGGTTTAGTTTGAGCTTAAAGAGGCACTCCTGTTTTTGTTTTGTTTTTTGTTTTTTGTCAGAGTGCAGTCAGTGTTTGTCGTTCCTGCAGCGGCAGCGTTAACAGACTCCTTCTTCTCGTCCGCAGTCCCAGTAGACCTGAGCCCAGAGGAGCGCTCAGAGCTGGAGGACATCCGCAGAAGGAAGGGGGTCCTGTTGCAGGAGATCCAGAGGCTCCGCGAGGAGCTCAGGGAGGCCATTTTGGAGGTGGAGGGGCTGGAGGCCAGCACAGAGGGCAGGTGAGGAGTGGCCACGCGAGGCCCAATTACGGTCGTGCGTGGTCAAACAATGCTTCGGGCAATTTTAGTCTAAACGTCTCCTGCTCACACGTGACTCATGCTTTAAACGGCGCAGCCTATTGTCCTCAGCGTTCCTAGTCGAAGGCAACAGCCACCGTTGTACGAAATCCATGTGAGGACGCTGGCGAATTTCCAGTTTGTTCATATTTTCACAATATGACCAAGACGAGTCTGAATTGTTGGGCCCTTGACGTCGCGTCTTCCATTGTCCACTTGAATTCCTCTGCGAGCAACGGTCTTTCTCGAGTCGTAATTGGGCCTCGTCTGCTCTTCGCCGTGCAGTAAAACCCTTCAGAAAAATCGACATGTGGCGATGGGAAGGAAGAAGTTCAACATGGACCCTAAAAAGGTACGAATGTCCAAATGTCGCTCGGACAGAGTGTGAGGAGGACGCGTCGGAGGTGACGGGCCGTGTGCTTGTCTTGGCAGGGCATCGTGTTTCTCGTGGAGAACGAGCTGCTCAGACACACTCCGGAGGACATCGCTCAGTTCCTCTACAAAGGCGAAGGCCTCAACAAGACGGCCATCGGCGATTACCTCGGAGAAAGGTGGTGAATTGGAATCTACCGTCGCTCTTAATCGCCTCCTGCCCCTCATTTACGGCTCCGTCTCCGCGCCGCTGCAGGGACGACTTCAACATCAAAGTCCTCCAGGCCTTCGTTGACCTGCATGAGTTCACCGATCTCAACCTCGTCCAGGCCCTCAGGTAAGCGTCAACTCTGCAAAGGAAACTCATCACATTCTGGCACATTCTGCGAGACAAACGTACGGCTTCGTGGAAAGTGCCAAACCCTCGCACGGCACGTACGGCTCAAGCGCAGAGACTCCATTTTGCAAACCGACAGCGGTTCATGCTGAACTTTGGAGCAACCGCCGTGATCTCGGCGTTGCTCCCTTGATCATTTGCTCCAGCGTGCACCCAAAGCTGATTCAAAGACGGATGTGTCTTGCTCGCAGACAGTTTTTGTGGAGTTTCCGTCTGCCCGGTGAAGCCCAGAAGATTGATCGGATGATGGAGGCATTTGCCCAGAGATACTGTCACTGCAACCCCGGCGTCTTCCAGAGCACTGGTACACACACGCGCCTGCGCGCACATTTCATCAAGGTTTTTTTTTTCCTTTCCCTATTTCTGCTCCTGCCGACTGAAAGCGAAAGTGCAGCGGTGCATTTGGACTCCCATTGAACACGTTTTGTGAAAGTGACAAAACGAAAAAGTCATCGGCCCACTTTCGGCCGTGTCATTGCCCGCCGTTTGTTTCGATCGTCCTCTACGGCGCCAACGCACCAAACATTTCACAGCGGGGATCGAACGTCCGCATTCTTAAACGTCATCGCAGCTCCTGACATCGTTGGCCGAGTTTTCGAAAGATATCCAACCCGCAGATGCACTTGTGTGCGTGTTGTGGGTTGAGCCACTCAACGTTGTTTTGCGGTTCGACCGTATTGGGATGAAAGTTGAGTCCGAGTCGGTTGGCGGCGTTGATATTTTTCAGAAGGAATGGAGCAGTTTCACGTAAGGGCCGATCATGATGGATGGCCTTGGAAAAAACCCCAAAAGGAGCGATTCCAAATCCAAAATGTCGTTGCACGTATCACACGGAAAGTCACATGGCCAACCGCAAGAGGCGACGCCAAAACACCCCCGATTTTGTGTTACTTTCATTTTCGCACTTTGCCGAAGCGACTTCTTTCTTGACATTCTCTTCTCTTACGTTTGAATGCATTTTTGTCCAACGCGCGTGACATATCGCGGCCACTTGAGGTGCTTTAGTTCCTCCGCCTTCCTCTGAACCCGCCGCTCGTTGGCAGACACGTGTTACGTGCTGTCCTTCGCCATCATCATGCTCAACACCAGCCTCCATAACCCCAACGTGAGGGACAAGCCGGGCGTGGACCGCTTCATCTCCATGAACCGAGGCATCAACGACGGAGGCGACCTGCCCGAGGACCTCCTGCGCGTAAGGCCAAGCTTCCGCCCCCGTCCGCCACACCGCGGCGCTCGCCCTGATTTCTTCTCTTCTCGCTCCAGAACCTCTACGAAAGTATCAAAAACGAGCCCTTCAAGATCCCAGAGGACGACGGCAACGACCTCACGCACACCTTCTTCAACCCCGACAGAGAAGGCTGGCTGCTCAAGCTCGGTGAGAGAGCAAACGCCGCTCTTGGGCGTTGGCACGTTTGCTGTTTTCTCTTCCGAGGCTTTTTTTTGGGGGGGGGGGCAGGTCCCCGCGCATCTCTGTCTGTCGACCTGGCAATAAACTGTTGTTGCATGGCATTGGCGGTGCTTGTCGGGTGTGTCACTAATGTATCATGTCCTTCTCTCTCTCTCTTTCTTCCTCTCTCGTGTGCCTCTCAATAAATCCGCCGGCCCCCCTTTTCATCTTCCGCTTCTTCTCCCGCGGCTTCCGCTGCCGCCGCTTGTTTTCTCAGGAGGTATGTACTGACCAACTTACCGTTGCGTTCGTGGGCGTAGGAAGGTCGCTCGCGGCGGGAAGGGGAAAGAAAACCCTTGCGCGGGGTGACTCCTTCTGACCGGTGTCACTTGTTTGCAGGGGGGCGGGTGAAAACCTGGAAACGCCGATGGTTCATCCTCACAGACAACTGCCTCTACTACTTTGAATACACAACGGTAAGTCGACAAAAAAAAATGTAGTTCACACTTGAATTGAGGGCCTCTCCTGTGGCGTTCCACAAGTGCATTGTGGCTCGCAAACATTTGATGTCAAGAATGGTCAATGGAGCTTTGTATTTTGTCTCCTTATGGGTTTCAAAAGTTCTTCACTGTCTGCGAAGCCGTTGAAATGAAAATTGTCAATCGCAACGCGTGGTTACGGTGTAGTCTGCGCCGGGTCGTCTTTGTCGGATCTCGCTAAATTGTGCCGGCGTACCTCCCACGTGACCCGTCAATCGTCTCAATCATTGAGATTGCTTTCGCTCAAGTCCTTCACCATAATTTCAAGGCATGTACATTTACGACCAATAGAGTGAAATGTTTCATGATTTCATTTTTAGGTCCAAACAATGTTGACGTTTTGAAGGGAACGATTGATTTTTTTTTTTCTCCTAGACCCGTAAAATTGAGAGTTTGCTAACACACCTTCATCAAACTTCACCACGCGAGCCCAAAGTCACTACTTGAAGCTCTTTTCCACCGCACTCTACTTGGCTCAATATTGGGAAGAGTTAAAAAAAAAAAATCCTCATTGTTTTCAATCTAGACAGAAAAATAGGCAGGATTTGTCCTTCTGAAAAGGATCCGTATGGAGGCGGTCAGTGGTCGGATTGAAGTTGAGCCGTGAAAGGATTCATTTGTTCATTGGAATGTTTGGAACGCTTGAGAAGTCGGACTGGTTGGGCGGCTCGCGCCCGGCCGGCTCCAAGCCGTCACGATCCTCGCTGCGGGCTCCATCTTTTCTGACGGCTTGCGTGAGCTTGCGCGGGGCTCCTTTTTGCACCCCGCCGGTCCCGGCTTTGCTCTGAAGCTGTGCCTTTTCCACTCGCAGGACAAAGAACCTCGAGGCATCATCCCCTTGGAGAACCTCAGCATCCGCGAGGTGGAGGATCCACGCAAACCGGTAAGATCACATTCCTCTTTGAGCATTGTTTGTTGGCGGCGAGGCTGGATTTAGCCTGCATGCTTGACACAACTCCAGATTTTTTTTTTTTTTGGCAAGCGGCACAATTGGGAACTAGAAAAAACAAAAACAAAGAAGAAGAAGAAATGGAGTCAGGCCGGTTCCATCCTGTATGTGGCAAGTTTTGGGTAGCGGCCAATGTGGGCGCAGCACAAATGCACCGATGGCCTCTCCCGTGAAATCACACTTTGTCCACCAGTTTGTTGTGTATATGGAAGAACATGATGAGGTGTTTTCGATGCTCCATTTACATTGATACCTTGCTTGAAGGTTATTGTAAAGTATAGGTAGCGGCATACACAAAAATAGTAAGCGTGAAATCAGAATGGGACACTGGCACTTGCCTTGTCCAATCGGGCCCGAACGAGTTTTTACGCGGCCATTCTCATCCGATCCCAACAGAACTGCTTCGAGTTGTACATCCCCAACAACCGCGGTCAACTCATCAAGGCGTGCAAGACGGAGGCGGATGGCCGCGTGGTGGAGGGAAACCACATGGTGTACCGCATCTCCGCCCCCACGCCCGAGGAGAAGGACGAGTGGATCCACAGCATCAAGTACGTCAACGAATTACAAGAAGTGGCAAAAGTGCCTTAATTTGACACAGTGTATCGGAATCACCGGGCACGCTGAACGCCACATTTCAGCATTGCAATGTTGACAAGTTGCTGACCGGAGCGTTCCAATTTTAGTAGAAGCGAAGGTATATCATAAAAATGTCATTTTGGCATCCATTTTGACTGAAGTTTGTGTGCGCGTGTCACGCCAGATCTGCGGTCAGCGTGGACCCCTTCTACGAAATGCTCGCTGCCAGGAAGAAACGTATATCGCTGAAGAAGAAAGAAGAGCAGGCCTAGAGTGTGTACCTGCGCCGCCCTCCTCCTTTTCGCCGCCTCTTCCTCCCTCCGAACTCCTCCTCGTCGTCCCTGCGGCCGCCACGTTGAACACACTGGCCGTCATCAACGCGGGCGAGGGACCGTGCCGTCCTCAAAACGGGAACTCTTCGGAAAATTCTAGCTGCAAAGGCTCATCACATGCAGTGTTCCCCCAAGTATGTGCAATTTTTAGGTTTTCCTTTTGGTGGTCTTTTTGGGATGCCACAAGATTGCGACAAAACACGGTCTCATATAAAAGTGATGCTTTGGTGTCATCTTGTGATAATTGCGTGTCGAGGCACTATGTTGAAGTGAGTGGAGGAGCTTCGGATTGACGGATCGAAAAGTAGTGCTTTGGCCCCAACTTGTAGCATCTTGCGGAAGATATAAGCATTGGCTGGCGGGGGCATTCATGACTTGATCCGGGGAAGGGCTCGCTCCATCCCCATCCCGCCGCAAGTGCGAGGACGGGCCTCGCCCACCCAAAAGCTTTGTCACAACGCTTTCCTGTTCTATTGGCCAGGGCCTCAATCGAAGCTCCTCCTCCCCGCACTTCAGCATCCAGCCCAACACAACCAAAAGCCGCAAAATGGCGACAATAAAGCTCCTCAACTCGCTGCTTTTCTATTAGGCAGGGCAATGGCATGTCGAGTAGAAGCTCCTCCCATCACTTCAACATGGCTCCTCAACACAAAGATGCCAGAGGATGGTGCCAAAGCACTACTTTTGCGTGCTTTGGCGCCACCCCGTGGCCGTAGGATGAAAGCACTTTTTTTTTTCTTTTTTGAAGTCAGCCAGCGCTTTGAATACAAGCTCCTTCTCTCACTTTTGTCATCGTTGAACCAGAATGGTGCCAAAGCACCACCTTTCTATTTATACTTTGATGTGATTCGACAACATTTCAGAAAATACACCAAGCAAAGTGAACAAAGAGAGAATAAGCAAAAAAAAAAAAAAAACATGAATTTACGGGAGCATCACGACTAGGCGGGGGGGGACACTAAGCAATTAATTGGATTTAGATCTCCCCTCTGAAAAAACAAAATAGTCCTCATTACTCCAGCCTCCATTCTTGACAAGTAGATGAAGAGGTGACATTTTGACCTCCTCCTTCTCAAGTGGCCAGCTCATCAAAGGCAGCTCATGACATTGTACGACTTTTTTCTCTTTATGTTCTTGTAAATAGACGTTAGCATCTTTGTTTACAGCACACCTGGAGAGACCATTTAATTTATTGTTCCTGTTTTGTACGAGCTACTGTTAGGAGCACACGTAGACGGCCGTGAAGTCGCCAACGAGTCTTTAGCGTGCCTAGAAGAAGACCCGCCAGGATATGTGCCGTTTTGCCCGGTGAAGCACAAGCCTCCATGAAATAATCCCACGTTGTTTTCTTGCATTTCTTTGGCTTCCCGCTGTCCACTGAACACAAAATATCCGGCGCTCCATCCAGGTCAAACGAGTCCTGTGACCTTGTTTTAAATGAACCGGATTTGACACGTTCATGCTTTTTGTAGACGGTAACTGAACTCAAGATGCGTTATTTGTTTTCACTGCACTTTATTAGTTTGTCGCGCCTGGCGCGCGCGCCGGTGAACCAGCTTGCCAATAAGTGAGAGCGCGGCTGGAGAACCGCATGCAGGCCAAACTCGGAGGAAGTCTTCTAAAAAGACATTGGTTCAATCTTTCCATCATATTTTGATGGCCCCTGTTGGAAAACAAAAAAACGGGTTCCCCACTGCACGTTGATACAAAACGTGATCACCTGCTCTCTTTCGACTTCAGAAGTTCACGACCTTCATGCTCTGTAGTTTTTTTTTTTCTTCTCTAAATATTTTAGTTCTTGATTCCAAAAAAAAAGTAGCATGAGGCTGAATGATGACGCTTGATCGTATTTGGACCTTTGTAGCTGCGGCGACGGCCAAGCGGATGAACACAAACTTTGTGAGTTGCCTTTACGTTAGTCGTTTCTCTCCCAAAGCTTGCAAAGGCCCGGCCTTTTGCCAGTCCCGTACGTGCTTCTGTGTATTTGCCTGTGGGCCTTCTTCGACCTTCTGGAAATTCTTGAAGTGCAAAGTTGCCAAAAAGAAAAAGTCAAAAGATCCAAGTGTTACAAACTGCACAGCAAAATTCTTTTGTTTCTGAGCCACCTCTTTCTGAAAATGTCTTTATTTTCTATTTATTTATTTACTTATGCCGAAGTGAAGATGGAGTTAGATATGATGTAAATGTAGCAAATGGTGCAAACCACACACACACACACACATTGGTGCCAGTAAACTACAGTGTGACAATAAAAAGGTGATGATTGACTGTTGAGTGATACGTGTTTCTATTCATCTTCATTCAAGTGGCCCAAAAATAAGAAAAACAGATGACGAACAATTTTGATTTGGGGGATTTAAAAACTGCGAAGCTCTCAATTTACCGGTCGATCTACGTCCCAACCCTCATCCATGGTCACGAGCTATGGGTCGTGACCGAAAGAACGAGATCCCGGATACAAGCGGCCGAAATGAGTTTTCTCCGCAGGGTGTCCGGGCTCTCCCTTAGAGATAAGGTGAGAAGCTCGGTCATCCGGGAGGGGCTCAGAGTAGAGCCGCTTCTCCTCCACATCGAGAGGAGCCAGATGAGGTGGCTCGGGCATCTAATTAGGACGCCTCCCTGGTGAGGTGTTTCGGGCATGTCCCACTGGCAGGAGACCCCGAGGACGACCCAGGACACACTGGAGAGACTGTCACCCAGCTGGCCTGGGAACGCCTCGGGATCCGCCAGGAAGAGCTTGAAGAAGTGGCTGGGGAGAGGGAAGTCTGGGCTTTCCTCCTAAAGCTGCTGCCCCCGCGACCCGACCCCGGATAAGCGGTGGAAAATGGATGGATGGATGGATGGGATTTAAAAACAAAAGTAACAAAATTTATTCAAATTTTTGTTTTTTTTCGAACCACCATGTGCAAGGACGAATAACCTATCAGACACAACGTATCCACCATCTCATAGCTGGGCCCACGCAGCCTGGCGCAGACCTGTTAGCTTGGGCTTCGGGAGCTATTATCGAACTATTTGGGAATATCCACCTCTTTAAAAATGAAATGGAAAAAAATAGGGGGGGTGTAATCTTGTTTGCTACAAACTGATCATAAAGTTAGAAACACAGAAGCATTCTGAGTTTTGGGATGTCAGGCAGCTGAGAGGATTCAGAAGTGAGGATTCATTTTTGCGCGACACGTACATTTTTATCACCTCATGACTTTGTATATTCCAGAATATAAAACTTCAAACCGATAGATTGAGTGTTACAGTAGTCACACTCTCTTAGAAATGAGTCCTGCGCCATCACAACTGCTATGGCGAACTCTTGCCTTCCTGTGCTGACGCTCGCTGAGTATTGTGACAAATTGACTTCATGATATGAAGTTACATGATTTGAAGAAGTGCCATTAAAATGACAAACAAAAAAAAATTATATACAGTCACATTTCAATTACTTTTTCAGGACACTTCTACTGATCCATACTTGCGCTAGTGTGTTTAAAACAATACATTTGAAGAGTCGTCGTCACAAAAGGACTTTGAGTAAAATCTATGTCAATGTTTAAGTCTAACAAAATGATGACACTTCTTTGGTTATTTAGCTGTATTTTGTATGGAAATCTTCCAGATAAATTTGTCAACACATTGTTACAACAAAGTAAATGATTCGCTAAATTATGAATAACGTGACAAGATATCAGAGAACCTAACTAATCATCAGACATTGGCCATTCAGGCTATTATGTTGCCACAAAGACTGTACAAGTGACCCCCCCC
>CAAKHF010013941.1:5381-32124 GCA_901007745.1 Hippocampus kuda
CACACCTAGCGACAATTTAGTGTTCCATGAGCTTGCTATACATGTTTTTGGAAAGTGGTAGGAAACTGGAGTACCCGGAGAAAACCCAACCAGACACGGGGAGAACATGCAAACTCCGCACAGGAAGGCCGGAGCCGGGATCAAACCCATCAAAACCTCATGGACGTCCGTCCCGGAACTACGCCCATTTTTGGGAAGGAAGACGAGAAGTTAAAAAAAAAAGAAAAAAAGGACAGATTAAGCAAGGACGGAAGTGGGTTTCCGTCTGCCCTTTAAACGTCCTTAACCTGATAAAGAATGTGGTGTCGGGGTGGGGGATAACAAGGCCAGAGTGTAGTTGTAGCTCTATTTTCTTAACAGGCTAGTACTGTACTTCATCTCAACAGTATTTGTTTAGCAACACTGCCATCTAGTGTACAGTCACAGAACATAACGGCGGACACCCATTGCACTTACGATCAACGGTGAAGAAAGCTGTTGTATGTTCCTCGGTACCCGCCCACCGTGGTGATGGCTAGGATTTATAAAAGCAAAGTTTTTATCATTATTTTATGTTGTCATAGTAACTATTATTGTGTTGCGAAACTGTCATGTTTAGTTGCTTATCACAAAGACATTAAAACTATAAAGAAACAGTCATGCAAAGTTGAGGGATTCGTTGTTTCGAGTGGATGGCTCTTCTCACGAACGACAAAAGGAGAAGATGGAATCCTTCAATGCAGTTTATTAAAAGGGGGGGGGGAACGACGTCAACAGCGCAACACGTTCGAGAACACAACTCTCGTAACTAAAATCACTTCCTGCTTCTCTTCCTTTAACAGCCAATCAGAATCTATCAACATAAAAACATGTCTAAGCAATTATTAAACAGAATATAATTTAGGTATGCTTAACATGAAATAATATGATGCTCAAACATAAAATGATATCATATGCTTACACTATTTTTGATTGATGGACAGTTTGATCGGAGGTCGATGTGAGCATTAAGTAAAGATAAACCACATAAATTTGGGTGAGTACGATTGCAGTTTTGGCGCATTTGGCGAGGTTTAGATTCCTACGTCACTGGTTTAGACTGTCATGTCGCAACACTGTACAGCAAGTGAGAAAGGACATATTACCCTTTGGGTCATGAGAAACTGCTCTGCCATGTCTGTGTTCCGACTCCATGGTATCCCAATGGACATTCTGTCAGATTGGGGGCCTCAATTTGGGTCTCAAGCGTGGAAAATGTTTACAGAGCCATAGCCAGCCTCCCTTTATGATAAAACCCGCAATCAAATGGTCAAAGTGAGAGGGTTCAACCAAGAGCTGGAGATGACACTCTGTTGTGTCTCTTTCCATCAACCAGCATCATGGGCCTGTCAGCTTCTAGCTTCAAGCTGTGCTTCAAGCTGTGTGCGGTTACCAATCCTCTATGCTTCCCTCTGAACAAAACCAAGTGGACATTCCATGCATACAATTCCAGCTGAAGGAGGCCCATCGTGTCTGGAGGGAGATCTGTACAGCATTGTCACATAACGCAGAACGAAATCAACAAATCACTGCTCACCGATGACATCCTGCACCCGATTACCGTCCTGGGCATCAGGTATGGCTCTCCATGCGGGATCTGCATCTGGCGACCAGCTCACGTAAGTTAGGGCCTAGATTCATCGGGCTGTTTGAGGTGGAGGCGATTGTGAACCCGGTTGATGTCAAACTCCGCCTCCCACCTACTCTCAAGGTCCATCCATGTGTCGCTGCACAAGCCCGTGGAGTTCAGTTCCCTGTGTGTCAATGTATGCTTCAAACTATTGTAGAACTAGTGGGTGTCCACCCTCGGTCGCATGACTGGAACTGTAGGAAGTGGGAATGGTGTGGTATCCTGTGTGGAGATTAAACTGTTGTGGAAATGAGGCTTGGATCTTGTGTTGTAACATTAGCCAACCATGCTGTATGTGGCCGGTCCTCATAAGAAGGGAAGCACAAAACATTTGGGAGGTGGTGACTTTGACAACAGCACTTGACAAGAATAAAATCTTTATTCAAAAAAGAAAAAAATTAGCTGCGTCAAACGGAATTCTTCAACCAAACCCAGCAATGGTTCAGCAGACTCTGGAGCAATGCTTTGACAGACCCCGCTTCTCAAAAAAACAAACACACACACACAACACTTATCATATGAACTGATCACTACTTGGACCGTATTTTAACATTTCCAAATATGAACACATGGGTCACAAATCTCACTCTGAAGCACTCACAGACAAATACGTGTGAGATTTACTGTCATCAACATAAGTTGACAAAAGTCTGCATTTCTGCAAAAATCATAATGAGATCACTTTTTAGAACCGTGCTTTGAAAAATGTTGAGTCATCCAAAGCAACATTTACCACAGTGGACATCACACAACAGATACTTCCCAAACACAGAAAGAAAATGTCACTTTTTATTGTTTATTTTCATTTATACTTACTGCAACTTAAATTAATTCTCTCCCTCTATGTATAATATTATATATAGATATGCTCTTCCATATTCTAATTATCTTGCTGCTTAACAAACCTTGCTGGCAGCCCACCTACAGCACCTTCACTCTGACTTTCACAGATTATAGATTTCCTGGCAGTCCAGTTCACAGACGTTTTTCGGGTTTTGATCAGACTAGTTAGAAACCTCTTACTGTCTGCTGCACCGCCGCCTCAGTCTTTAGCATCTCCCACCCCGTCGGCATTAATGGCAAACATGGCTTCCGCCTCTGGCAGGCAAGGTGAGTCGTAGATTTTACAGATTCTCGTTTCTCCTCGGCCTTTTCTCAGATACAGTCTGCAAGGAAAATACATTTGGAGCTTGGGGCACAATCGGATGCATGATGGAACTGTGAAAACGAGGATGTTTTTGTAACCTTTCAAGTTTCCTAAAAGCTTGTCTTTTTCAAGTCATAAGCAGCCACATACAGTGGTACCTCTACTTATGAACGTTTCTTCATATGAAATTTTCAAGTTACGAAATCTTTCAACAGGAAAATATTGCCTCTTGGTTTGAAAGAAATTTAAAAATACGAAAGGTAAAAATACAGTATGGGCTGCGACTTGGAGTGCCGACTTTCCTGAACGCAACATACTTATAGTTGCTCTGCCATTGGCTATTACCGAGCATCTTCCTGGCATCCCATTGGCTAAGAGTGTGTGTCTATGTGTGTAGATAGATATATGTCTCTGCACCGTCCTCGTCATTCGTCGCTCGGGCCATGAGGCGTTCCGAAAGTTTTAGGTAAATGTGAAACCCAGAAAAAAAAAGTGTTCACCAGTCGGGTGATCGCTCACTATGTTGATGTTTGTCTTGGACATTTTTGAAGGACTGTTAAAAGCCGACTTTAGCTTAGCTTAGCTAAGCTTTAGCTTAAAAAAATGAAATAAAAGTGCTCTGTATAATTTTTACAAGTGCATGCATAGGTCACCACACTCAATACAAGACAAAGAAATTTTGCATTTGGAAGTTTGACGTAAAACAGAAACTCGACCCCCGCGAGGAAAATGCTGGACTGTGGCCACCCGCCAATCGCAAAAACCATAAATAAATGACGGTCATTATAATTTCATATATATCACCTGAAAAAAAACCCTATTATAATTTATTTAGTAATAGCCCCAAAGTCTTGAATAAGGTTGTTTTCCAAAAATGGTTGCTGGCTGCCAAATTAATAAATAAAAAAATACTAGTAATATCCAACATCTCAACAGAGACACGAGTTGCTTCTTTTTTTTTTTTTTTTTTTTAAAAAGGAATTAAGATTAGCATCAAATGATGGATTTAGTTATGAGAGAATTGTCACTGCATGTACATGTGTACATCAGGTGCAATTTTTCCAAAATCAAATCTGTTAGCCATTTATTTGTAATGGGACTGTTGAAAGGACGAGTTTAAAATAACAAGAAACTGTTTTAGGATTATAGTTTGTGGTATAATTACGGTTCAAACAAATAATAATAATGACCATTCCAAACCATGGCAAGTGTAACTGAACGGCAGTACATGCAAAGAATCACTAAAGATGAAATAAACACTGCCACATACCGCGTAGTAGACGCATGAGCCAAAATGTTGCCGCCAATTGGCTTCTTTGGATCAGCAGAGAACATGGCAGCCCCATCGACCTGTGCAACCACCTGGTTGGTTATTACCACTGCCACGCCAAACTGTTGTGGGCACAGGTTGAGAAAAAGATGACGAAAGTTGTACAACAGACGGATCACATACAACATGATTCTATTTTGATAAATAGCCTCTTTAAGTGTGGCAGGGATGGGTAATTGACGGCCCAATCAACCCCAAAAACCCGATTGCATAAAGCCCAATACAGCCCAGCTCGCATTTGAAAGAAATTGGAATTGCACTATTCCCACTGCAAAATAAAAAATCTGCTATGTGTTGCGTGTGGGCAAAAACATCAGAATTGAGCTGCAATGTGAACATAGCCCAAAACTGTATCTTAAAAAAAAAAATGCGGAGAGGAAAATACACAATTTTCAAGGCACCGTAAACAAAGGCTATCAACAACAACCCACCATACCTCGTCAGCAAGCCTGAGCAGCATGCGTAGAAAGCGTCCCAAGTGCGCTTGTCTGGCTGACAGTTCACCTCGGCCTGAGTAGTCTGTTCGATACAGAGCTGTGGCACTGTCGACTATTAACAGCGCATACCTATGAACACACACGCACGCACACGACCAGATAAATGCAAGACCTCGCATTCCATATACACTCCAAGGACCACCAAAAGGCCAATGTTTGTTTGTTGTTGTTTTTTTTTTTCTAATTTTCGGTACGGAGATGGAATAAAGTAAATGGCCCAAAGAAATTTACAGTACAACAGCTGACTGTGATATTAGAACAAACGGGGATTCGTTTACTTTGGACACCAGCTCAAATACCAATACCGAATTTTCTCCAGGTTGGATGAGTGTGGAAAGTTTCGTGAGTTTTCGTGAATGGTCTTTAGCCTGAAATATGCAATTCATTGTGCAAAAAAAGTAACAGCAGTAATAATAATAAGTTCTACAACAGGTGTCAAAGTCAAGGCCCAGGGGCCAGATCTGGCCCGCCACATCATTTTATGTGGCCCGCGAAAGCAAATCAAGCATGTCAAGTTTGATGATGCCTGTTCAAGTCTGAACCAACATTTCAAATTGTCATGTGTAATCCCCAATTACGGTCATTATTCTTGACTTCTGATTTTAAAACTAGCTATTCATCAATTTGTTGTGTGCTGTGCATGTAATATGTGAAGGTGATTAAACATTTATATGGTTTCCCAAAATTCATAACGCCCCTCCAAGGCAAACCGTAACTACAATGTGGCCCGCGACCAAAATGAGTTTGACACCCCTGTTCTACAGAAACGTTAGGAACCTTGTAATGGTCATTGCTCGGGCGCTAATAAAAGGTCCTAAATCTATTTTGAACAATGATTTGAAATGTTGTACAGGAGGGCAAAAAAAAAAAGTCAAAGGAAAAAATTAATTAAATCACAATTGTTTTAAATCCAAACTGACCTGGATTCAGCCATCATGGCAGATGCCTGATAAAGTAGCTGAGTCTGATGATCCGTGTTAAAAGCTCGAGCGTAGGCCACATTGTCCAGAACATCACTGCCCACTAGCCCATATCTAGTGACACAAAAAAAACATAACTTGGCAAATGCATCCTTTTGATTTGATGAGTTTTTTTTTAATATATTCGGTTGTGAATTATTCAATTTTTTGCAGAGTTCTTGTTCCATGGCTCGCTGCGCCATTGATTTCAAGTCATGAAAACAAAGGGAACACATATCGTATTTTTCGCCCTCTAAGGCGCTTCGGAGTACAGTGGTACCTCTACTTACAAACGTCTCTTTATATGAAATTTTCAAGTTTTGAAATGCCTCAACAGGAAAATATTGCCCCTTGTTCTGAAAGAAATTTCAAGATACGGAAGGTAAAAAATACAGTCTGGCCTGCTACTCGCAACTCCGAATTTCCTGAACGTAACATACTTATAGCTGCTCTGCCACTTGCTATTACCGAGCATCTTCCTGGCATCCCATTGGCTAAGAGGGACCTCTACCGTATGTGTCTGTGTGTGTAGATGGATAAATAGATAGATATTTGTCTATGCAGCATCCTCGTCATTCGCCCCTCGGGCCATGAGGCGTTCCGATGTTTTTACGTAAATGTGAATCACCCAGAAAAAGTGTTCACCAGTCGGGCGATCACTATGCTGATGTTTGCCTTGGACATTTTCAAAGGATTGTTAAAAGCCGACAAAGGAAAATGTCCTTGGATCAGTTCTTTACAAAACGCCAGGCAAAAACCACTTCTGAGGGAGAACATGAACTAAAGAGGGCAAAAAACGATGTTTTTTGCCCTCTTTAGTGAAAAAAAACACTAAACAATGTGAAAAACGTTAGAAGTTAAATGACCATTTTTATTCTTTACTCTTTTGCTTTTGACATTATGCACAAGTGTCATTTATTGTACAATAATCTAATTGTAACATGTATTTGTTACATAATTTGATGCATTTTTATGCTTTAGAAAACATTTGTCTGAATTTTGAGGAGGCTTGGAACGGATTAGGGCATTTACATGGAAAATGCGCCTATTCATTCATTCATTCATTCATCTTCCGAACCGCTTTATCCTCACTAGGGTCGCGGGGGGTGCTGGAGCCCATCCCAGCCGTCTCCGGGCAGTAGGCGGGGGACACCCTGAATTGGTTGCCAGCCAATCGCAGGGCGGAAAATGCGCCTACTCTTACAAAATTTTCAAATTAAGAAATTTCTTCCAGAACCAATTAATTTCATAAGTAGCGGTACCACTCATTGTATAAGGCGCACCTTCTACGAATGGCCTATATTAAAACTGTCGTGGCCGTTGGCTTGACTTTGTCTTCACGACGGTCAGACAAAATAAATGGTTACCCGAGGTAGAAAAAAACTCAAGAGTATTATTTATCAAGTCAAATTTATTTACACAGCCCTTAATCACAAAAAAAGTTTCAAAGGGCATCACATGTCCACAGTTTACAAATTATGGCATCCTCTGATTATTTAATGACTTATTTCCCTTTGAATAAACACACTCAAATAACTGAAGGGCTTGTTTCACCCCGAGTTGCCATTGTGGAAAACATTTCCCAACTCACCTTTCGGCGACAGCCAAGAGCCTCTCTGGTCTGAAGGTTCCCTCTGTGTCGATGTACATGGCTTTCCCTTCCCCACCCCCTTGATCCATGGGCAGCTGTCGGATGGACAAAGGAAACTACATTTTGTAAATGTTTCATTGACCTGTTACTAAATCGCTTTATTTTCATTTATTTTGAAATGTTGAGGGCCCGCGTGTCAACCACTTATTGCTCCAGAAATTAATGAAACACATTTTTGGGGCTTCCCTTTAGGAACAGTTTCAGTTCATGACCCGAAGGGACAAAATTTCTAGGCATATCCGAGGCGTTGAGGGGGTACGGTTTGGTGGCCTCAGTATTTCATATCCCGTGTGTGCAATGACGGTGAGGCCACTTTTATCCTGTCTCAATGAAATCAAGACCTGGATGGCACTAAATTTCTTGAACTTCAATGAGAAGAACACAGAAGCATTTGGTCCCAGTGGCCCTTGTACATCCAATCCTGCGGATTTGGGCCCCCTGGCTTCTCATCTTAAGGCAACAGTATCAAACTTGGGTCTTAAACTGGACAGTGATTTGAAATTGAACTGGCAAATTGGTGCCATTAATAAATGCAGCTTCTTTCATCTTAGGCAGCTGGCTAAAATCAAGCCTCTCCTTTCTCAAGAGCATTTTGAAACAATCTCGTGCCGATGTCACATCCTGGCTGGATTACTGTAATGCACTTTGCTTTGGAGTCAGCCAATCCTCCATTAAGCATATCCAGTTGGTCCAGAATGCTGCTCTAGCATCCCTTCACTGGCTCCCTATACATTTTAGAGTTCTTTTGAAGATCTTCTTATTTGTTTTCAAAACTTTAAATGGCCTCGCCCCAGCTTACCTGTCTGAGCTCCTCCGCACCTGCCCGTTGCCCCGGTCTACGGACCAGACACTATCTGAGATACCAAGAACTAAGCGGAGGCTCAGAAGGTATCGAGACTCTTCCGTTGCTAGTCCCTCTCGTTGGAATGACCTCCCCCTGAACATTTGGCAAGCCCCTTCGCTGCCCATCTTGAAAACTCGTCTTAAAACTCATTTTTATTCTTTGGCTTTTGGCTCAGCATGAGACTTGATTTTTCGTTTTACAGTTTTTGTGCTTTCTCCTGTCTTTGGTATTCTTTATTGTTTGAATTGTTTTTGCTTCCATGTACAGCACTTTGTATACAGCGGTGGTTGCGCTCTATAAATGCAATTGAGTTGAGTACATTCACATCTTGGGAGCAGTTTTACCACTGTAAACCCCGTTTAAGACATCTCAAAAGGGGTGTTCACACGACAATATTTGCTCCGGTGCTACGCCGGTGCTGCGCCAGTGGAGCGGTCACACGTGCAAATTTGCTCAGGGGTAGGCCCGGAAAACAGCTTATTCCGGAGCAAATTTGACCCACCTCTGGGAGGTGGTTTAAAAATTTGCTCCAGAGCAAATGCTCGTTTGTGGAGCAACACCGACGTAAATTTGCACGTGTGAACTCTCCAATTTGCTCCGGAGCAAATGCTCGTTTGCGGGGGGGAGTAGACTCGCTACGCATGAGAAGAGTTGATTACGTACGGCGAGAATGCATTGCTTTCGTGCTCTGTTGGACTTCCGTCATGTGTTTGTTTAATAACGACACAAGACATGGCTGGCTAGCAATAACAGTAGCAAGAGGCACCTTGCCACTTGGGTTATACCATCTCAACTAGAACGGGGGGGATAGTCCCCAAACGTCATCTTTCCTTTTGTAGGAGACTGGACTGTCTCAGAGTTGTTTGTGTAGTTTGTTCCTTTGTTGTGTGTTCACAACCCCCAGCCCCCTATAGAATTTATTTTGTGATTTCCTCTCTTGATTTTCTGTTTGGCGCATTACATGTTTGCTTTTCTGAGTGTCATTGAAGTCATCGTTGATTTACGTTTTCGGGGGGGCGGTCACTCTCGAGCTGAAGGCACGGAGACTGAGAAGGAGAAGGACGTGCCTGTACAGTAGTTGCTTGAGTTGTGTAAAAGTTTTAAAAAGAACCAACACGACAGCTCATTTATTTTCTGTCGTTTTGATCTGCTGCAGAAGCTGCCGTGTGACCGCAAGTGGAGCTGCACCGACGCTGCACCAGTGCTCACACACTCAGCGGCTTTGTACGTGTGACCGCTCGACAAAATTTGCTCCGGTGTAAAATATATCGCAACAAAATACATCGGTGTAGCGCCGGAGCAAAAGTGTGCCGTGTGAACACCCCTATAATAAGCACAACAAGTGTACAAGTGATTAGCACATCTGCCTCACAGGTCTGAAATTCTGGATTTGAAATTTTCCACAATGTTCCAGTGTGAGGTTTGCATGTTCTGACAATTCTTGTGTGGGTTTGAATGCTTCTTTGTCTTATATGTGCCCTGCGATTATGCTGGCAAATAGCCCAAAGTTAACGAGGATGGACTCCAGCTCACCCATGACGAGGTTCAGCGGAGGGATGGACTCAAATCAAGTTGGACATAATGGACACTTGAACAATGGATATTAAAGCACTTGAGTTGAAGTGTCGGAGCAAATGGTGTGAATACCTGTTCATATGATATTGAAATAATTGGATGGTACCTGGCATGTGACAGCAAGCGTATGGCACAGCTGCGTCTTCCCTGTTCGAAACTCTCCAAACATCTCTGTGATGGAACCAGTCTCGATCCCACCTCCAGAAGAAATAAAAAGTAGTGTCACAATTCTTTTTTTTCCCAATTGTAATATGGAATGCAGATGCTCCTAGGACTAGGCAATTATGGGAAAAAAATGTGTTTAAATATACAATTTGTTTATTTTTGTTGTACTTAGTTTTACAGTTAAGTCCAACCGGGGCGTCATTAAATAGCTTCAATTAAATAACATGCTAACTTTCGCCCCGGCGCTAACAATTTTTTAGTTGGAAACACCAACACCGGAAGAAGAAATAATGATACCAAAGCGAAAAACAACATCAGTCGAAAGCAGTGAAATAATTGCTGATATCTAACCAACTTTGAATTTGTTTTATTTCTATTAGTTCCACAAAATACAACAAGTACACTTATTAAAATGCCTTTGATGGACTAGAAAATGCATTTTGAACATGTTTACTTGAGAATGGAAGCCTAGTGACTTTATTAGGTATTGTCAGTGATTAGTGACTAGATCGCCCGAGTGGCTCCCTGGAGCTTTTTCAAGAATGTTTGAAAAAGGAAAAAGATGGGGCAGGGAAATACAGAATATATTTTTGTTATAATGTGGTTTCTGTAGGGGGACAAACATAACACAAACATCCTCAACGTTTTCCAATGCTGTAAAAATGTGTGGAATAAATATGGAATTTCAAAATTTCTTTCAACGAATTTGCATCATACCCTGCGACATGCGTTTTTATTTGCAGGACATGATGCCAGGCAGGTGGCTGTTATTTAAAAAAAAATTGAAAAAAAATGGGAATATGAAGGGCCGAGTGAAGCATTTTTCAACGGTACACATGAGCTACGATAGTTAACCGCTGCAAAAATGCCTCGTTCATTTTAGGAGCCGTTATGGCTGTTTTCATACATTTTTATGCTTTATAAAACATTTATGTCTGAATTTTGGGGGGTCTTGGAACGGATTGGGGCATTTACATGCAAAACGCGTCTCTACTTGCAAAATTTTCTAGTTAAGAAATTTCATCCAGATTCGTAAGTAGAGTTACCACTGTACAATATTTTTTGACAGATTAAATACGTTTTACCTTTATCTGTATGGGAAATTTTTCATTTTCAAAATTTCAAAATAAAATCCAGGTTTTAAAAGGGCAGCTTTATCTCACTTGGTTGCCCACTGTGTGATCAAGAGGCTTGAGGTTAAAATCCTGGCTGAGCCTGATTCAATGTGGTTTTTAATCATTCAATTATATTTCATACTCATCTTTTAACATAATTTATATTTTGTTTCCAAAAGGATTCCACATCATTCCACACCTTGGGAATATTTCGAGTGTCCCATTAACCTACAGTGCATGCTTCAGGTATGTGGAAGGAAACCGGAGTACCCAGAGAAAACCCAAAGAGAACAAGCAAACTCCACACAAGAAGGCTGGTTGCCTGGAATCGAACCGTCTATCTCTGTACTATGAGGTGGACGTGCTAAGCAGTCGATTACCATAGCGCGCAACCATTACAGTTTCAACTCATTGCTAAAATTCAAGCTTTCCATGCACACATCTACAAATAAAATCGACAAATAAAACAAGTTTGCCAAGGTTGTTTAACAGTACACTGGCTGTCCTCACTTAAAAGTAAACAACATTTTCACAAAAAGCAACATCTGCTGTTGTGATCTCTCTCTTGCGGGGTCAAGTTCCTCTTTTGGGGTTTTAAGCTGCTCCATGGCCCGCGGGAAAAAAAAAAAGATTTAAAGAAAAATTAAATACAGCTTGAGCTGTGACTGTCTCAATTGCATTATATGCATTTTTACGCACATTCAGTACTGTACTGGTAAAAGAAAAAAAAAAGTCTCGACTTAGTTTTGGGACTGGAACGGATTAACTCGATTTCGATTCATTTCAATGACCTCGATTTATGAAAGTTTTAAGTTACAAACATGGTCACTGAACCAGTTAGGTTTGTAACATGTGGTTTCACTGTATATGAATACAAGTCATAAAATTCATGGTAAAAAGAAACAAGTTTAAAGACCATTATCACTGATTTGGATTGAAATCCAAGGAACCGCTGGATATGCGGATTTGGATAAAACTTTGCAGATAAATATCTACAAACCATGTAGGAGTTTGTCCAATTCCTTAGAGCCTGTTGAGATTTGAATGATTTCTGCTCTTCTCTGGTGGAACTCAGTAGCTGTGGTAAAGCCCATAGGCACAAGCTTGGCAGATTCAGTCTGAAAAGAGCAAATCATTGAAGAGTTAGCAGAATGACTCATGATGTGAAAGTGGGTTAGTAGCTTCATATGAGAATTTGCAACACATTTGCAATTTATAAAATCACAACAAAAGTCTCAGCTGCAGATTGCATTGATTGGCTAGTGACTTGCCATTTCTTTGTAATCAGTAAAGAATCATTACAAATTAAAAAAATACAGGTGGCCGACACTGCCTGTTGCGATCCTTCCACATGATGGCAACAGAGGAAGGGTCTAACAAAATTGTGGGAGTTGGAAGAACTTCAATTAATTCAGGCAAGTCCAATATCTCGAAAATAGTTGGTGGGCGGCTCGGTGGTCGACTGGTTAACGCGTGGGCCTCGCAGTGCAGAGGTGCGGGGTTCGATTCCGGCTGTGGCCTTTCTGTTTGGAGTTTGCATATTCTCCCTGTGCCTGTGTGGGTTTTCTACGGGTAATGTGGTTTCTTCCCATATTCCAAAAACATGTGTGGCGGGTTAATGGAACACTCTAAATTGTCCCTAGCTGTGAGTGTGAGCGTGGATGGTTGTTCGTCTATGTGTGCCCTGCGACTGGCTGGTAACCGGTGCAGGGTGTACCCCGAAGACAGCTGGGATAGGCTCCAGCACGCCCCGCAACCCTTGTGGTCCTTGTGGACCCTTGGATAAGCGGATTCTAAAATGAATGGATGGATTTACGCCCACACCCACACTCAGGATGAGTCATTCTAATTGTGGTGATTAAGTGACATTTAAACATAGGACAAATAAGTACCGTATTTTCTGCACTATAAGGCACTTCGGAATATAAGGCTTACCTTCATTGAATAGCCTATTTTCAAACCGTGTTCATATCTAGGACGCACCGCATTATAAAGTGTATAAAATAGAAGCCACAATAGTGGCTGCGGTTGCGCTATGCATCCACTAGATGGCGCTACGCTAAATGTAATACAATAAAATACAATTCCGCTTTACTTATATAGAGCTTTCACAACCGCTGCAGCTGTAACAAAGCACTTTACAGAACATTTAAAATACTATGTCCAAGAAATCAGACTATTGATCCATGTGGAAGGCGCATCAGATTATTTATTAGTTAGTTATTAAGGTGCACAGTTCGCTTTTGAGAAAATTGAATGCTTTTAGGTGCGCCTTATAGTACGGAAAACACGGTAATAAGATACGAGAAAAATTCTCAGCAAGATTGAACAGGAAAAAAATATATATACGGTATATATGATTCAACAAATGGAAACTTACTATAATTTTATCAGCTTTGGTTTCACTGATGCCTTTTATGTTAAGCAACTCCTTCTTTGGAGCGTAGGCCACCGCCTCAATGGTGTGGAAACCTGCATCCTCCAGTTTCTTGATGTCGCTGGCCCCTATTCCACATTGCTGCAGAGAAAATTCCGAGACAGCCACACACACACACACACACACACACACACACACACACACACAAAGTGGGGGAGAAAAACAAAAATTACAACAAATTTTGCCTGGAGTCTTCATGCTCGAATTTCCAAGCTGTTTATGAAGCAATTATTGTTGTTTTTTTATTTTATATTGTTTGGTGATTAAAAACAGATTAACAACAGTTAATTAATATACATCAGCGTTGTTTTTGCCAGCCATTTTAGATTTAGTCTTAGTCTTTTGGTGCAAAAATGCTTATTAGTTTTAGTCACATTTCAGTTTTAGTCAAATTTAGTTGTGCAATGAACATACACATGCCCAAAATATGAGCAAAAAATGAACCAGTCGAGGATTTTTTTTTTGGGATCTTCCAAAAAAAAACAAAACAAAACAAAACCCTTAATTATCTAAATTCTAAAATCTAATGTGAACGGAACAGTCCTTAAAGTCTTAAAAATAGCTACCATCTCTATTACCTTCACATAGATTCCATTCATGCAACATTGGCTGCCTTTCCAGCAGCTCCTATATTTTGTTGTTCTACTTCTTCCTTTCATAACTTTGCTGCTGTGAAATGGGAATTTCTCCATTGCGAGACTAATAAAGGTTTCTTATCTTATCTTATCTTATTTTGGTCCCGCTGAGCCACTTAGCCCTTAGCATACAACAAAAGTAAAACAAAATCTCATGAGTACATACCTCGAGTCTGCATAGAGGCTGTGGTCCAAGGTTTTCCTCCTCTTCGAGCTCGGTTTCAACCGTGCCTTCAGATCTCACCGCCATCCCTAAATGTGGAGAATGGTGATGTTGCCTTTTTTAGGAAAATGGTTGCTAGATTGGTCAGAAGGGACCAAATTGGCAACACTGCCATATGGTGTATTTTAGTTTTCCAATGGTAACTTCGCACAACGTATATTGGTCGTGAAATTTAATGGTCAACTGAACGCTTTAAAGACATTCTCGGAATAGGGAATTGAACTGTTTCGTCATCATTGGCGCGTGCGACCTTTTGGATGCTATGAGTTATTGTCTTATTGAGCTTGCCTAATCCAAATATGGTGAATCATTGCTGTGTTAGGAGGTGAAGCAATGACTCTCACAATCACAAAAGGAAAAAAGTTGACCACAGACTAACTTTTTATAGGTTTCCTGCTGGGCAGAAGACAGTCGGGAAAACAAATTGCAGAGCTCAAAAAGAGAGCTCTGATGACTTGGTTTCAGCTGTGAGGAAAAAAAAATGTCACCTTTGGCAATATTGTAATTTAAGTAAGGATGAAATGGGTCCTCGAGTGAATTTGGTTCCTCCGTTCAAAATGAAATGCTGAAGGCAATTTTTTTTCGGCCTCGAGGACCCGCTTACGTAAGTTGTACGCTGGCCAATTGGTCGATGTTTTTACGTTACCGAACAACAAATGAAGCAAAAACCACAACAATGGAGATTGTGCCTGCTCGGACAAAAGGAACGCGATGACGAGATGATGGATTTAATTGTGTTGCGAAGTCAATCAAGAAAGCGGCCGCGTATGTGGTATGTATCTGGCTGGTTGTGATCAAAAGATCAAATCTACCAAAACCCGACTGTTTCTGAATTTGCTCTGATCATTTTGTTCCAGGTAAAATATGTCCGCCCCCAATTACGATCACTCTTTATTCTAGATTTCTTGTTGATCTTTCTAGTTGCTCCTTTTCATTTTACAGTCAAAGAGTGTCAATGTGTCAAATGACCAACGAGGATTCACCGGGTGCCAATTGGGGCAGCTATTTTCGGCAGACTTCTCCATTGCGACAGACTGTTAAACTCCACTAAAAACGACTTTAGAGATATAAACCAATCGATACATTTACATACACCTGATTACATCATTCGCAAAGACAATGAGAAGCTGACTGCCAATATGGTCGACTGCATTGGAGTGTGGGATATGTTACTATTTTAGCACAAATGTAGGAGCATCCTGTTTTGAGTTACAAAAGGGGGGCATTTCCTACTTTAAGTCTTTAAAAATGTCGCAACTTCCTTAAATCGTAACATATTGGTAAAATGTAAACACGGTTTGTTTCACTTTTTTTCCAAGCTCTTTTCCGTGACATTGACGTTGTTGAGAATTTCTTGTTTTAATTTTTGTCACGTCACTACACTATGACGGGTCAGCGTAACTTCACAAGGGACCTAGCCAGCTGCGACGTCAAAAAAGTGCGTCCGTTTGTCGACCAATTTAGTAGAAAGAGACCATTTTTGTCATAAATACCGGAATAAGAACGTGGAAAAAACGACCCTTGTCGACTAATTCAGGGAAATGTTGTCCAAGTCATGACAACAACGTGTGTACTTGAACTTAAATCGTGATTAAAACTAGGACATTTGCTCGACTCCATTATTTGAGTTGTGTAGTCGTAAAATGAAAAATGCTAACGTTTTGGATTACGGAAAACAGCGGTTCCACTAGCACTTAAAATATACAGTGTCATTCGTCTACGGATGCAACACATCCCCGTACCTACATTTTGCAATGTAAACACAGGCCATCCCATACAAGAGAAAACGATTTTACCTTCAAAGAAGTAGGCTGTAGGACTCAGTCGAAGGCAGATATTGTGAAATCTTAAATCGCATTAATATGCTGAAACACAATGACAACCTGGTACACCAGTTTTGTTCAGCACGCCGAAAACATCGTCAAACTCTTGAAAAACACCAGTTTTCCTTTTTTCCCGCTCGAAAACGTGTCAACTCACGCATTTGGATTTTGATTGGACGAAGTATTAATTACAGATATTAAAAAAATAGAACACACGCAGAGCTCTGGAGCCGATGTCGACATCGCGGCCATATTGAATGTGTCCAAGTTACAACGGGATGCGCTGGCGTGACGCATCGCAGCAATTTTGTGGTACTCTTCGGAAAGTCCAATCGCCTAATCTCCCAACCTCATGCCACTTTCCCTTAACCGTTGTTGTGAAAACGTCATGGGGTCGAGGAGAAATTAAAAGTGCTTCCTTTGCGCAACAGCTCGGCCATCTTTGACTCAGATCGTGCCTTGACCACATATAAATCTGTGGCCTTTTCAAGCTGCAAATGTCGTTACTCCCCCTTTTCGAATTTTGCTACGTAAATTAGGCGGTGGGTAACAGAAGATCATGAAGTTAATTTATCAATAAATTAATGCGGTTTTTTTCTGTGTGACAATCAAATGGCCCTTTACATTTGCATGTACCTCACGTCTCGTGTGCATCGCGAGACGTCACTGTTAACACTCAGCCTAAGACTTGTGCCGTGGCGTATACAATGACGGCGCCTAAATTAACAATTGAATAGAATTTCCGGATGGCCATATCCTCCTGACTACCAGGAAAAAAAAATGCTGTCCAATCACATTTATTTTGAAATTCCCCAATCTATGTGAAGTAATTGGACTACTCCAAAAGAAATTTTTGAAATCCAACTACATTTAAACAGGCGCAAATACAGTACACTTAAAACAACTCAAACAACACTCTAATGTGTTCATAAGAGTCTTATAATTAAAATGCCAACAGCATTTTAAGACCAAATGTGTTTGATAAAAAGTATTACTTTTCCTCTTCCCATAAAAAGTGCTTGCACTGAGGGAAGCCATTTTCTTACTTTTTCTAACCCCTACAAATTTGGTATCATTGGAAAGCACTGAATGTCCTCTTTAGAGTAACAAAATGAGTTAATGCGATTGGATGCACTGGGTGGGAGATATTTAGGTTCACAAATGTCCTCTACAGAGGACAAATTTGAACTACTGGTAGTCAGGAGGGTATGTTAATATCGGTACAAAATAATGTGATCGCACGACAAACTGCTTTGCTCGGAAAGCCGAAATGCCAACTCTGATTCCTCTATTGTAATCTTTTAATATAGTGTCATTTTAAAGACAATAAAAATTCGGCAGACGCATGGGCATCTCGTAAGAACCTAATAGGATAGGTCATCTTTTTACGACTTCCGCCGCTGTTTGCGCATACATTATTTAGGTATATTGTCTGACTGTAACTGCCGTAGTTCGCGATGAATTTGACCGACCTACTGCGCATGTGCGCCTTGAACAGCCAGCACGGGAGTCACAGAAGAAATGGGCCCAGTGTCTAAATGCCCACGCCACATCTACGGTCCTCAACCCTGCACTTCATAAAAACCTTCGTGGTTTCAATGGAGGTCCCCATTGTCGAGTGACGTCAGACTGAACTCTTTCGGGTTGTTTTTTTTCCGGTCTCGCAACTCGGACCTCCCAGTTGTTCAAAGGTGGGTTCAAGAGCACCTTCTTGGTCGCCGAAAGTATATCGGACTTCCTTCCCTTCTGTGGAAGAAGAAAAACAACGACGAGGAAGTACCTACGGGATTTAGTAACACGCGGACATGGCACCTAAGGAAGCCAGTGAAGGAAAGAAGAATGTCGAAACAGACTACAGGACGCCCGGATTGAGGCGTGCACAGACTACCACACTGTTCAGAGCTGTCAACCCCGAACTCTTCATCAGGCCCGTAAGAGACGTGTTACACCGGACTGTACTTCCATTTTAAGTTTTGTATTTCCTACCGAAGAAAGCGCTTTTCGCAAGGGCAAGAGAGGGTCTACTTAGCACTCCTCTGACGTTACTGCGGTCAAGGTAGTCTCCGCATACAAAAACGAAGTCAAACAAACCGCCACAGAGATTGTTGATGCTGTGCATTACGGTAATCCGCCGACAGCGAGCGGTGTTCGCCACCTTCAAAATAAAAGACGACAATCAGTGCATTCACATTTTACACGCACGCACGCACACACACACGCACAGCTATTTTGTATATATATTATCTGGCAATAAGACCAGGTTAAGGGAACACTAGGCTACCTCAGTTATTCAACCAAAGTACTGTACCTTCATAAAGATCTGATGTTACATTTCAAAATAAAAGTCCTCTGAAATCTGCAATTTTGATTTTTTTATATATTATACAGGGCGACCCGGTAGTCCAGTGGTTAGCACGTCGACTTTACAGTGCCGAGGTACCGGGTTCGATTCCAGCTCTGGCCTCCCTGTGTGGAGTTTGCATGTTCTCCCCGGGCCTGTGTGGGTTTTCTCCGGGTGCTCCGGTTTCCTCCCACATTCCAAAGACATGCATGGCAGGCTGATTGAACACTCTGAATTGTCCCTAGGTGTGAGTGTGGGCGTGCATGGTTGTTTGTCTCTGTGTGCCCTGCGATTGGCTGGCAACTACTTCAGGGTGTCCCCTGCCTACTGCCCGAAGACAGCTGGGATAGGCTCCAGCACCCCCCGCGACCCTAATGAGGATGAAGCGGTTCGGAAGATGAATGAATGAATGAATATATTATACAGTACTTGCATAGCTTAGACTATCAAAGACAATTTCCTTGTTAGACTAATCGGCCCATGTCTCGTCACATGAATCCTTTTTTTTTTAATGAGAGTGGAGAGGTTAACAAGGGCAGCATCCATAATAGTGAGGTCATTGTCCTGATGATTTCAGGTGTTGATGTGGGCATGGGTAGATATCTGCACATTAATTTGTAGTGACCATTAGTGTTACTTTTCTGACAGTAAACGAAGGTTTTGCTTTTTCTTCACAGTGAGCTTCTCTGGGAAGGAAATGATTGAAGGGTGCCTTTTAAAATCAAAAATATTTTGGCGATTGTTTTTACATTTCAGAAAGTGATGTGGGCATTTATAAAGAGTGCAGCTTTTATTCAGGTGCACGCAATAGCACAGTACAAAATAGTAGATTGGAAGTTCAGTACTTTCTTCATATTTTCATTTTGTATGTTAGAATTTTGTTATAATTGAATGCTCTGCTCATCCACCCCTTCTTCCCCAGAATAAACCAGTGATGGCATTTGGACTGATTACCATCACCTTGTGTGTCGGTTATCTGGGGTACCTCCATGCTACGAAAGAAAACAACCAGCAGCTTTATGAGGCCATCGACAGCGAAGGAGAGAAACTCATGAGGAGGAGCAGTTCCAAGTGGGGATAATTGCAGCCCGTGGTTGAGTGAGAACAATATAAACTAAAAATTAAAAAAAAAAAAAAACTGGACTGATGTGTTTAAATGCCTCATCGAAATTGGAACCATATTGTACCATGGTTATGATGTATAAAGAAAATAAATTATTGTTTGGATTATTTTATGGCTCATTCGCAAATATTTTTAGAAATGATTTTCATCGATTCACTGGATAAAATGTTATTTTGGATTAAAGTACAAAACCATTCCCCCCCAATTACTCTTTCGTAACTATTTTGTGTTTTTTAGTGATAAAAACAACCAAACAATTAAGCAACATCACGAGAGGGATTGACATTGTACTCACTAAGCCTTTTGGAACTGATTCAGCCACTAGTTTGGTTATCTTTTCTCAAAGTAAAATAGTAACATCACGAGAGGGATTGACATTGTACTCACTAAGCCTTTTGGAACTGATTCAGCCACTAGTTTGGTTATCTTTTCTCAAAGTAAAATATTTATGGAAATTAAACACAAAAGATATAAAGGGCTGCAGAAATCAGAATAATTACTCTTGAGAGACTGAAATCAAGAGGTTTTGGACAATTTTCACTTTAAAAAATGGCTGTCAATCGTTCAAATAGTTGTCGTTTAGTTGGATAATCGATGAGTGGCGCAAGTACCTCAGCTGTCACCATCCTGCCTGTAAACAGTGGAAACACTAAGATCGACAGCAGGCATGTCCAGCTTCGGGCCTGATGGGCCGCTTGTCTTGCCTCTTTTCCATCTTTCCCTGGTGCAACATACTTAATTCAAATGATCACGATCGTAATCTTTCTGCAGAGCCTGCAAGCTTGCTAATGAGCTGATTCAATGTTGACAGTTGGTAATGGCGGTGGTAGGCACATAACATAAAAGACAGGAATCACTCTCGGTCCCCAAGGGTGGAATACAAAAAAAAAAAAAAAACATCATCCAAGCAATAATTTACCAGATTTAGAACAACAAAAATTAGCCAAAAGACAAAAAGGGATTGAAAAAAATTCACCGAACCCAGGTTAAGAACCACTGGACTAGAGCCTTCACAACCGCTGCAGCTGTAAAAAAAAAAAAAAAAAAAAGCTATGAGAACTGGTCACAAACATGGACAATAAATGAAAGACAAAAGTTATGAAGAAAATTGATTCAACAAAAAGGCATACAAACCTTGTGGGCTCACATCCACAATGGGCTAAATGCCCTTGTAAGTCTTGCTTGTCTCCTTCCTTTAGGCCTTCATGTTGTTAAAACACAAAATTTGTGAATTTTCACAAAACGCTGTTCCCATGGCAACACGCCACTCACCAAGAAAAACACCACTACTTTTAAGAGTCTAAACATGCGCAAAAACTCATGAAACTTTGCAAAGACATCAGGCCTAGCAACATCATCAATATTTTATTAGGTTATCGTGCGATTTTTTTAAAACAACACACCTAAAAAAATCTTTAGCAATGTAACACTAGTTGTGTTACCATGATCAACAACATTTCTTAGGCCTATGTTTAACAGCCTGAGATCTACAAAAAAGTATTTTGGAGCTGTATGACAAAGCCAACAGGAAGTCTGCAATTTTACATGTCCTTTCACATTTGGACCCATTTTTGGCCTTTTATAGAGGTCACAATTTTTTTTTTAACTCACCCTGGAGACTTTGTCAGTGAAGTTGGTTGATTGAGAGGCTCCCATTACTCTATACAGAGATACTGGCATAAAACACGTATTGATAACATTGTTTTCAGTGGGACAAAAAACAGAAGTTGCTTGTACCAAAGGCATCGTAAGATGGCTGCCCTCTGGCTTCAGCCAATTACGAGTCAAGTCATATAGGCGTCTGTAAAATCAGACATGCACACAGCGGTCCCCCCACCCGTGTATTGAAATAAAACTAATCATTGAATAGATATTTTGTGACACATATAAAGCACACCTCAATTTGTTACTTTTTATTACAGCACACAGGTCATTTTAAGCATAATTGAGTCTCAAT
The DNA here is from genome assembly GCA_901007745.1 of Hippocampus kuda. Lineage (NCBI taxonomy): Eukaryota > Metazoa > Chordata > Actinopteri > Syngnathiformes > Syngnathidae > Hippocampus > Hippocampus kuda. The sequence goes on from CAAKHF010013941.1 coordinate 26,852, forward strand.
ACAATTTGTATGAATGTGGTCGCACACTGTCCACTGTACTCATAGATAATGGAAAGCATGAATAAAATATAAACATTTCTAGTCAGCTGGTCTCTGTAACACATGAAAGAGTGTCATTGAAGGGGATTTTAACCCACGCCCATATTTGGACTTGCTGAATGGAGTGACTGATCTGTCAATGGTGAGCATCAGTGCATCAATGTATGCTTGAAACTACAGGGGAACAACTGCGTGTGCCCTCTCGGTGTTGCTACTGAGACTGTTAGGGAAGTGGGAATGGTGCTGTGTGCTTTTGAAGATCAAAACGGTGTGGAAATGAAGGAATGAGTGTGGAAATATATCGTGTGCGCTGAGAGAAGTGGGTAATTGCGCAGCGCGTAGCATAGAGGGAACATTGTTGATCGCCTATTTTTCAAACAGGCTACCTGGTGCTCCCAGGCAGCCCTGACCGACCCCTGCTGTAAAACAATAAAATAAACAAGCCTGAGAAAGAGCTTTGATGGCAAAAAAAAAAGTATTTGTAGATACTGTATACAATTACGAAACATGCTGTGAGCGATGCCGACTTGAGTTGAAATGACATCCGATGCATTTCAAAAGCTATGATTTCAACTCGAAAGCGATGCAACAATGCAGTCTACTACCATCCCTTCATCATTAGTTTTGCAGAAAGCTTTTCGCAGCCAAGCTAGGCGAGACCCTCTTCCATGTCTGTCCGTTGAAAAGACCCACATTCATCAGTGGCAGAAAACAGATACCAGTTGACAAATATAAACGTCAACACCAGTGAATTAGTTAATTAAAAAGGGGCTTGGGGGCGTAAAGTGTCACGAGCGCGAATTAATCTGCTGTCAGATGATTCCATACCCACTCAAAAATGCACGATCATCGAGGGGCAGAATAAAAATTCACATTGATTAAAAAAAAAAAAAGAACAAACAGATGCTGCAAGTGAGGAGGATGCAGAAGGCATCCACACCTTCTGCAGGAAAGCGCATCAAGCTGACGGGGTGTCGTGCTAATAAGAAAAGAGAACGTTTAATGTTCCAGTGACTGTCAAACCTCTGGTGCAACTGCAGCTGCTCGTGGCGCTAAAAGTAGAATGGCGAGGCGGACTTAGGATCAAATTAGTAGCGAGGAACGGTCACAGCTCATAATCAAACTTGTGCTCTTGGGCCAGATAAATCCTTCGGAAAATAAGTCCAGCCAGGACCAAAATAAGCACCACCATGAGCATGGCAGAGCCTGCGTGGCTTCCATCATGGGGCTCGTGAACTGCTGGAATGAAGGGCCTGTTTGGGGCTTCTCTGTTGTCTCTTTGGGCTTGTTGGACACGACGCTGCTGGGGAATAGGTGGACGACCAACGTTCGGAGGCAAAGTCATTTGCGGCCTCTCCACTGTGGTGGCTGTTGAAACTTCTGCCTGTAGAGAAGGATATGTAGTGCATGTGATTCACTTGGAGAGCACTTTTTGATCCTATTTTTTTTACTTCCTGATGATGAAAGATAAACAAGGCCCTGACGGAACCGACGCGCTAACCAGTTGACCACTGGGCTGCCTGAACACCATCTCTTTTATTTCAAATTTTTTTCTTTCCGCAATATCTGTGATCCTCTAGAAAAGGGGTGCCCATTAAGTCGATCGCGAACAACCGGTAGCTGGTCCCAAGTCGATCGCGATGGGGTGTAGAGGAAAAAACAAACATTTGTGTATCTCTGGGCATGTTAGTAATATACTTTTTGTGTGAATGCACACTGCACCCTAATGATCCTATCAGTCTCACTTTCACAAAAAGTATTTAAAAAATAAAATAAAATGAAGCAGGTCACCTTTAACCTCCGGTGGTGCGTGACCTGCTTCACCGGAAGTTGTTAGCGCTCAGCAGCCTGCAGCTTGCGATCAGAGCTCTTGCTATTATTATTATTCTCATTCAGTTTGTTTCATGTACAGTTAATCGAGGGCACTGGCAAAGAATGGGAATCGGAAGTGCCAAGAGAAACATTTTAAAACGATACACGTTAGCGATGAAAGTTAACAGGCTGCAAAAGTGCATCGCCCGTGTCAGGTCTCCCACAAAGGTAGGCAGGAAATTCTTTTCACAAACTCATCAACTCTTGTGTCGAGTTTATTTTTCTATTTCGTTCATCATAGGGGACATTATGGCTGTTGCTCATCATGACATGCGTGTGCAAGTGTGTGCGTATCAATCTCGGGAGGTTGGTTGATCGAAAAGTAGATCTTAGGTCAAAAAAGTTTGGGTACCCCTGCTCTAAATTATTTTTCAATTTCCAATCACGTGATCGGGACATCCGTACTACAAAATATTTCAAAATAATTTTAACACTGGGCAGTATTTTAAGGAAATGTCCAATAATGAGTACGTTATAATAATGACCTTGACTGGGTCATGTTTATTTTACAGTCAAGGAATTCAAGAAATTATTTTTGCCTCAAGGAATTCATTCGCAGCCCAAATGTACTGACAGAAGATTTCAAACACCTACCTGCTCAGTCGAGGGACTATCAACAGCTTCGCAGCCTGAAGAATTCGAGTCCCCTTCCTGGGTAAGAGGGGAAACCTTGTTGTTGGCATCTTCATTCTCTTTTTTCATTTGACTTGATGAACTTGATTCTGTCTGCATTTACACAGAGAAAAAAACATTTTTTTTAAAAGCTTGACTGTGTCCACAACTTGGGCAAATCAAACATAGAATTGCTTTCTACTCTACAGGGGAAAACTGACACGGTTAAGGCTGATTATTTCATGGGAACAGTAATTTGGATGAATTGTAGAAACCTAAACTGAAAGCCAGTTGTATAGTGTTTTCATTTTAAAATATCAGATGTATTAGTTTTTGTTTGCACTCAGGAGCATTAACTTTGAATTCTGCATTGGAAAAAAAAATAAAAAATTTACGATGTATTGGTACAAACAAAAAATATTGCAATTTAGCTTCATTAATGGAGTATACAATTAAACTCCTCAGAAATGAAGAATTTATTAAAGTATTACTTAATTTTAGTTCATGATATATACCATTACTGTGAAGGGATGCAATTGATGAGGAACTTTGGGTCATATCGCCCCGCCACTGACATGCTACGGAGAAACGGTCCTAAAACACAATCGCACCAGCTTTTGAGATGGAACCAAGCACTTTGCTGGTTTAGTTTGGACCTCTCAGAGAGGATGCGACACGTAATTTATGGCAATGCAAGTTTTGTCATGTCATATGTAGAGTCCCGCAGGGATCGGCACTTAGCCGTTACATGTTTAGCATCTACATCCTTCTGCTTGGTGACATTAATAGTGACGTTAACAGGAAATATATCATAAATCAGGCTGATGATACCCGATTATATATGCTGTTTGAAATTTCGCTTGTATGATTCGTCTCCTTTGCTGAGTTGCAGATTCAACTTCAGAAAGAGGACTGATTTAATTCTGAAATTTTTTGGGGAAACCCATTAGTAGGTATCGCATAATACACACTATGCAGGACCCAATTCAGGAGAACAATGTTTGACCGGAGATTTTGTTACTTTAAGTGGCAAAATCGGATGGGATGAATCGTGGCCTTTATGAAACTGAGGGGGACACACGTCCCCCACCTGCTGAACCCGGTGCTATCTGTGCCCATGTTGTTAAGATGTTAAGATCATGAAAATAGGTACATATTAGACAAAGACAACCAAAGTAAACCTACTGTATAATGACATTTTAAAATGTTGAATTTTTTTTTTTATCAATTGGGGAAAAAAATATTCAAAGCTACTTGTCTCCATGTGAAAAAGTAATTGCCCCCAAAACCTAATCAATTGCCCCCAAAACCTGTTGCGTGTTTTTAATGAATAGCATTGAGTCTTTCACATCAATGTGGAGATTATTTTGGACCACTCTTCCTCAAAGAGTTGTTTAAATTCAGCAACGGGTGGAGGGTTTTCGAACATGAGCAATCTTGTGAAAATGCTTCATAAAGAAAGATGCATTGTACGGTACATTTCAATAGAATTCAAGTCTGTACACCACCACTCTGGAAGAGTAACTGTATATAATTTATCATTCTCTGCTTTTAGATGTTTAATCAACTTACTAGTGTGACAATCAAGGACTTCATTTACGTACAAAACATGCAATCAAAGTAATTCCGCATTCTGAGGACACCAGCTTGTTCCTGTTCGCAGCCTTGAAGATAAGATACCAGCCTCAGGACGGCGTGCCCCTGTCAGCATGACTCCTCCAATTACAATATATTGTGTGTTTCCTCGCCCCTTTAGTAGTTTGGGTATTCGGACAGTCCCTAAGACAATAAAAGTGTGGAGACGAGTGAAGTGTTTCCAAAGCTTTTCGGAGATTGTAATGGTTAACACTCGTTCACTCTCCTTGTGCACAAATAAAAGACAACTCTGCTTGACTCCCAGACTCTGTTGGGTTTTAAAATTTGTTTTCAGGGTCTGATTGCCTGATAGACCTGACATACTCCAAAACATTCGTTTTGGGGAAACACCAGACACATTACAGAACAGCATTACAACATTATCCACTTTTTCTGTATGATCCAATTCATTTTGTACCTTGAAGTTGATTTGTTGAACTAGCCCATTTGCCAAGTGGTCCTCTGGGGTGAGGATGCTGTCAGGAGTTAGAGGCAGGAGTGCTGAGCGCAACGTACAGCTACATATCTCACAGCAAAAATCTTGGGACCTGGAAGACAATGCATTTAATATAACCAGGGATGCACATTAAATGGTTCAAGTAAATCATGCATTGTAGATCAAAGAGAGAGCAGGCGTGTGTAAAATCTGTCAATAAGACACGCAAGCAACTGTAGACCCACAGCATCATCTGTCCCTAATGCACTACCACAATGAGGACCGCATTTACACGATGAAAGGATGGTTGCCAGTCGGGCATCTGATTATAAAAGTAATGATGGGAAGTCAATAGTCACTAAGCTCTTACGGCATGCCTCCATGCATTGTGAGGAGCATTCTTGTCTCGATATCAGTGGCTTGTATGTCTCCCAGTGGCCGGGGAATTCGGTCAGCGGGGTATTACTGGCAAGGCATCGTTGTTAATGGCCTGGATCTTATTCTTGTGCCGTGTTCAACATACATATGTAGTTAATAGAAATGAGCTGTGATAGGGTGCAAGTATGAAGGGACCTAAAAATATTGCATCCATGTGAAAATGTCAGGAAGTTCACAGATATTTTTAATTTTTTTTTATTTTATTTTAATTTTTTCCGTGCCCAAAACTGGCCACCACATA
>CAAKHF010013942.1:33979-47763 GCA_901007745.1 Hippocampus kuda
TCCAGCAAAATACATGAAAAAACAAACAAACCTTATGTCATCCATATGAACCCCCCCTCAACCCCTTGACTGCGAGAAATTGTCCCTGGTTTTGAAAGTGGAAAAGCATCAATAATGAGAGCAGAGCCAAGTCGGTAGCACGCGGTGGAAACTGGATGCCTTCGTTGGGGAAAATCACACAACGCCAATCACATCAAAAGGGAGCCAAGTGAAGAGCGCTTTCTCCAATAGGAGCTTGTGACCAAATAAGCGCAACACAAACTGGACTGGGCATGTGCACATTGTCGTTCTTTGATTGAGCTTTTGCTGAAAGCAGCACAAAAAAGTGCCCGAGAACAACAACAACAACAACAAAAAGACAGTCAGGTAGAGCAAAGGAGCCATTTTTGTGAACTGGGAAGGATAAATACTGCTGCCATGGAAGCGGTTGACTTGGGAGACGGTGTCAGCTGCGCACTCGGCAGTGGAAGCTTAGCAATGTGCGGCTCAGGAATTCGGTGTTTGGTTCTTTTTAGGGGGGTGGGTGTTGTGGGGGGGGTGAAACGATGAATCTGCTCGGAACAAGACCGGCGGTCATGCAACAGCACAGCGAGGAAGGATCAGAGGGTACATACTGTGCTGAGCACGAGCGCCGCCGACAGACAGAGCGGTCCCCGCGTGTCACTATTCCAGAAGTGGGCAGTGGAAAGCGGCCGCTTGATGACTTTGGCTGCAACGGAAACTCATCTGGGCCCCTCCAAAGCTCTCTTTAGTGAGGAACAACAATATCGATGGAACCTCTCATAATTATTAGAAATTAGGCCATCCTCTACGCCTACAACAGTGAGGGAAAAACAAAACAAAACAAAACAAAACATTGCAACAGGTTTAGGACTACAACTAAAGATGATTTGAATGATAGCTTCATCTGTCGATTATTTTTTTTTCAATCCAAATGGAAATGGATTAAAAAAAAAAAAACATTCTTAATTTCGTATCCCTTTTTCCAAAACAAGACATTATTTCAAATTGCCAGTGTAGGAAATGCACTGGCAATTTGAGTCCATTACGGGTTTTGGTCCATGCCAGAAAGATCCGCCAAAACGCGGAGCGTTGTTTTCCAGAGAAAAGCAGGTGCAAATGTCTGATTTTGATGAAACACAAAGACAATCGGTCCGCTTTCGAGGAAGGCAACAGAACCCTGAGAAGAGGTCTTCTGTCAAGAGGCTGCAACTCAAAGAATGTGGGCAAGTTTGAAGTCTCGAATCAACGTCTCTGAACCATGAATCTCTTGGAAAGATCGCGCTCGCTTGACGGTTGAGCCCTTACAACATGGCCAAATGACCGTTTTGAGAGGAGGAACGCCATCGTTTGAGTGCAGTTAATCATCCTCCTGCTAATGAACGTTCAAAGTCAACCCTTTAGTGCCATTTGTCTGCGTCGGGCTGCGCCGGACTCCAGCGGGGCAAAGTTTGCAAAATGCCAACATTAGGGAGGCAAATGTCAAATTTATTCGTGCATCGATTCTTGCATAGCTTAACATTTTGCAAAAGAGCGGACGCTGCAATTACACTGAGGGGGGGAAAAAAAACAAACAAAAAAAAAAAAACAATTCAGTGTGGTCCCAGTGAAATCGGTCGGAATGATTCGGCACCGAGATCCCTTCGGTACTTCTCATACCGCACTCAGGTATTCATTACGATCGGACGTGGTCAACCACTGTGCCATCTTCAATGATGGCACCCTTAAGTGTGAAAAGACATCAACTGCTGTCAATAGCAAGTTAGTGAAAACAAAATACTTGCTTTGTCTTAGGTCACATGAGCTCCGGTGTGTTTTGTATGAACAGCAGATTTTAAAAAAGTGGTCTGAACTCACATTTTCCTCCTGGGAATTTCAACAGTAGAACAACGGCAGAGAATTTGACTCCGAAGGTTCCCCCTGGCTAAGTCAAAGAATCCTTTTCGAAATTAATTGGTTCAGGAAGAAATTTCTTAACTAGAACATTTTGTAAGTAGAAACGCCTTTTCCATGTAAATGCCCTAATCCGTTCCAAGCCCCCCCCCCAAAATTCAGACATAAATGTTTCCTCAAGTACAAAAATGCATCAAAATATGTAACAAATGCCTTTTACAATTAGATGATTGCGCAATGAATGAGAGTAGTGTATAATGTAAAAAACAAAAAATAGAGTAAAGAATAAAAATGATGGTCATTTCACTTTTAACTGCATCCTCATCGTTTTTTGCCCTTTAGTCCATGTTCTCTCTCAGAAGTGGTTTTTGCCTGGCGTTTTGTCAAGAACTGAGCGTTTGCTTTTGTCATTTTTAACAATCGTTCGAAAATGTCAGACTGGTCAACACTTTTTCTGGGTGATTCACGTTTATAAAACTATCGAAAAAAACTATCGAAAACCACTTCTGAGAGGGAAGAGAGGACGCAGTTAAAAGTTAAGTGACCATCATTTTTATTCTTTACTCTATTTTTTGTTTTTTACATTATACACTACTCTCATTCATTGCGCAATCATCTAATTGTAAAAGGCATTTGTTACATATTCTGATGCATTTCTATGCTTGAGAAAACATTTATGTCTGAATTTTGGGACGGCCTTGGAACGGATTAGGGCATTTATTACATGGAAAACGTGTCTCAACTTACAAAATTTTCTTGTTCCGAATTTTCTTCCAGAACATATTAATTCCGCAAGTTAAGGTATCACGGTAAAGCTCTCCCGCTCATAAAATGCAAAATCCTCCCCGTCATCGACGTCTGGTCTCTTTTGCAGTTAAATATTTTTGGCCACAATACGAGAAGTGCGTGTATTGGTGTTGATTTCAAAGGAAAACCGAGTGGACCAATGACATTGGGACGGTTTTCCCCAGTTTCCTTGCAGGCTATATTTGATGAAGGACGTTCGAAAGCAAAAGAGAGGCATTGGGGAATGAGCAGCTATTGTCAGGACACACAGGCACCCACTCCTTGTGTGACCACCAAAGGGAGGACCCTCTTTTACCTTCAGCTTGGGCCCACACTTGAGCCGTACGCACGGACCGTTCGGGTTGATTCTTTTTGTTTTGTTTTGTTCCTCAGTTTGTCTCCCTGAGTCCATCATCATCCTTTGTGCTTATTGAGCCACAATCCTGAGCCAACCTGCTGGAATCAAACGGGCGGTCAGGACAGCAGCAGCAGCAGCAGCAGCAGCAGCATGTTCACAGCGACGGGAACATCGGTCGCGCGCGGGAGAAATAGCGTGCGCCAAAAAGCATCAGGCTTTTGGCATATCAATCAAGAAGGGAAATGGTGGAAATGGACAAAGCTGCGGTTCAAGTGTGCGATGTTAACAAGAAGCGAAATTCGGGCAATAGAGCAGTTTTGCAGAAAAGACTGTTGATCATACCAGTGCGCCTTTATTTTTCTTGGGGAATATTTGGGCTACGGCGGCCGACTTGCGTGCAAACGAAGCGGAAGGAAGGTTGCGTCGCGGTGAGAATCAAAGGGTTTGAAGTGGTGTTGGCTGGAAGATTACCCTTTTGATTTTCCGTGCGCCGAAATCAAATTGGGATACACGCACAAAGGTAATCGGGCCCCGCCCCTAAAAATATCGATCAGTGGACATTGGTGAGGAGAGGATATCGACGTGACTTTCGTCACAATAGCATCGGCTTCAAAATGACAATCTGAAGTCGTTTCACTCCTAATGTTGACTGACGGCTGAAAACAGTTCTGCCATGTGAAAATATTGTTGGGCAAGTTCGGCAACGGTCAAAAGTGAAAACATCCTTGCGGGTGTACCACACCACAGGGAGTCACAAAGGGGCTTCTTCGCGTATGGTGATCATTGGATTAGCTGTGCTAGTCCTTGTTTTGGATGTACTCCCATTTATTATTATTATTTTATTTTAAAAATTTTTACTTCATTGGTCTGCAGCAGATATTGACGTTAGCTGCTTGTTAGCGTTGAAGCCAACTCGTTGAAACAAACTCAGGGAGAGTTTATATTGAAGTTTTTCCCGTTTGCAGCAAGTCAACGTCAAAATGAAAATCAATAAATAACTAGAAATCAGTCCCGGGTGCGAGAGACAAGCTCCAGATCTTTCCTCCTTTTATGCCGCCAACATCACGAAGCGCTCAAGAATTCCGATCGACTGTGGCAGCGGAACACGGCGGAAAAGGAGGATGAAGGAGCAGAAATGAAATGTAGGTTTCGATGCAAGCAGACAGATCCAGACTCGGGATAGGCATGGGGAAAAGTATCAATTAAATGTTTGTATTTTGTTTTTTTTTTAAAATAAATATGACAGTCTCTGAATGTTCTAAACCCCCGTTTCCATACCAGCGCTGTTGAGCAGACTGACAGCCCGCAGGAGTTTGCATCACAGTGTGGATTGGAGAGGAGCCACGCAAGAAACGCAAGATGCCGATGATTGCGACCTTTGAAAATCATCACCGCGACTGGCGTTCCCGCACAATCAAAGCAACAACAAAATTTCAAAAACCGTACAAGGAGTACATCCGACCGGTCGCGACCGATGCCGAGGGCGGGTCGCAACAAAGTCACAAAGCAGGTTTAATTGCAGAGACGCTACGGTATTCGTGATGGTCACAATTTTAAATTCTAATCCAATTTTTAGCACAGTCGCCTTGATCTGAAAACCGTTGGAACGACTTGTGTGGAGGGAGCCCCGGTTGCAGTCAAGCGGCGCTCTCCATGACGCGTCAATAAACGAATCTTCTGTTCTTAAAATTGCATTTGTACGCCCATCCCTAATTTAAAAAAAAAAAGGATTCTAGTGGATTGAAAATCACATGCAGAACAGATGGATGATTCGACTCAAACTGAGGGGATTGACATTGGAGTCTAAAATTGTATTAGTATATCGTGTGCAGCACCGAAACACATTTGAGTGTCAGATTATTCGATTCTTCTTATATCAACTTGGTTTGTCAATGACTTTCAGTGCAGGGAGGCCAAGTGTCACATGATCACATACTGGAAAAGGCTGCAAGGTTTTATTGACTTCGGGTCATTTAGTGAATACCAAACTGGGAGCCAAAAATGAAGAATGTGTTTTTCTGAGTGGCAGTTGTGCACATTGGGAGAATTTGCCGAGAATTATCCCACCACTGGAGCATTCAAACGATAAAATCATTTGAATGTTAAATCAGAGCGGACATGACAGCCAACCGGCAATGTGCTTTGGACGAAAGTGAAGAAAGCAACATTCACATCTGCATAAAAGATGCCCGTGCTTTTACAGGTATCAGGGTTTAAAGACAAAAATGACTTGGTATGCAAACATTTGATGCGTTTCATCATGGCAGCAGTAAAGCAAAGCTTGGAGATGTGGCATGGATAAGGAAAAAAAAAAAAAACACAGCATGGTTTTGCGTCAGAGAAAATGTGCAGGGAATAGATAGATGATAGTCTACTCTGAGGGAAAGGTGCTGTTCTTACTGCATGATGCTTTCTGAGCTGGTGCTGCTGGTGGCAGTTGCTGGGCCTGCCTGCTGGTCTTCTTGGGCTTGCGACTCCAGCCGTGCCCTTTTCGTCGTCGTCTTCTCCTCTGCAGGGAGACTCCAGCCACTGGAGGGTCAGACCCCGAGACGTAAAGCACAAATATGAGTTGGGATATTTATCATAAGGTGGACAAAAGTAGTGGTTCCCCTCCACCCCCTGCATTTTGACTGCAATTGTCTTTGGATTCACAGTCCGCATGAGACTGATGAGTGGCTCTGTAAACCGCCTCACTTTCTGAGGCCATGCAAATGTGTCAAACTCCATGTGGCAAAGTCGTTAATATTCACTCAGAATGGTAAAACATGTGTACAAAATGTGTAATGTACCTGAGCAAAGTAGGGCTATCGGGTTCCTGGAATGGTAATTGTAGCCTTGAATGAGCAGTCCTACCTGTTCTCACTTGCTGTGTGGAGGAAGGAAGAGACATTTCTGCTTGTCTATAGGAGGACACCCTCGGGCCAGAAGTGCACAACTCTCTGTGTTCTACCAGGCTTCGTTTGTCAGTTCTTTCTGGAGACACTGCAATGTCAGAAACATACAAGGTGGATATTCATCGGGGGGGAGATACAGACTGAGATAGTAAATAAACACCTCCCTTAAATACCCTCCCCCCCAAAAAAACATGGTATGACTTCACACTACCGTTTGCATGTGAAGATTATGGAGTTAACTGCTGGGCCCATTTGTGGTCTCTTGTTGACCAAAATAGCAACAACTACCGAGGCGTGCCGCTCGGATGAATTCAGTGATGGCGTTTTAGGGGAACAATGACTTTGTTGCGAATATGTATTGCTTTAGTCGCCTCAACCTCTCAAACAAAAACAAGATGACGAAAGTGCTTTTGATGGCAAAAATAGTCCTTTCCTTACAGACGTACAACTATGAGACATAAGCAGGGGCTTTTTCAACTGGTGCCCCCTCATTCCCTCCATTCTCACGGCATGACATATACTGTGTTTATACCAGACATATGCAGTCGACCCAGCACACTCGCGGTTTTGCGTAAGCAGACTTTCATATTCACTGACTCTTTTCAATTTATTTAAAAATACGATCAGTGTTTTTTTTAAATCAAATATAATTTATAAATCCTGACTACATTTGTGGTACTGCTATCGGACTCACCTGTTCGTCTCCTCTTGTGGGACACGAGAGGCAGCAAGTCGTGTCGGGTGAGGACCCTGAGGAGCTGCAGAAGTGGCTCCAGGTTGCCTTCACTAATATACCCTCGCCTCTCCAGCTCAAGCAACAACTCAAGTCCGCTCCGTGGCTTGAACCAGGCCACCATGGGCTGCGGGAAGCCTTGCGACTGCAAGCGCTTCCAGGCCGCCAGGAGCTTGGGACTCGGGGCCTCGCCGGGATTGAGCGGGTTGTCTTCTTCAGGCATCACCGTCCAGCCGGCGGGGTCCATGGGGTGAACGGGGGTGCAGGTTTCACTCAGGAGGAAAGAAAGCACGTCGATATCGGCGTCTGTCAGTTGTGAGCCGACAACTTTGAAGACCTCGTGGAGGGACAGCAACCCGTAAAATTTGAGGCACTGGGTTTCATCCCAGTCAAGTGAGCGCCTCAGCGAGCAGCTGGCCATCTCGACGTCACACAGCCACTTTAATATGTTACCTGTGTCAAGACAACGAAGTGGGGGAATGAATTTCATTTTGAAAATCAGTTCATGTAGCATGTGGTACCTGAAAATTCAAAAGTACAGAAAGGACGCGTTTACATCCCACCACTGATACATCACGAAATCATGGCTTTAAACAGGTGTCTTAACAAGCTAGCTGAACCAACAAGCTAACTGTGTTCCAGGCAGAGATAGCCTGACATTCACCGAAAAATGCCCATCTCTTATTTTTGTTGTATTAAATTCACCTTTCCAAAGTATTTCCCCTGTGAAACAAAAAAAAGGGGGGTGGGGGGTCGTTCGTCAGGTGAACACCTTCGGTGGAATTCCCAGCGTTGAGAAATGACACCAAAGCCTGCGAGGGGAAACACTAACATTACAAGAGTCTTTAAACAGCAGACGTATACTTACTACTAACTACAGTAGAAATAACTACTAACACAAGATTTATCGAGTATATATCTCAATATTGCACTTACAAGCGTGCGCTTCAGTTAGCACGGGATCATCACGGTGATAGCTACGTTGCGCTAATGATACAGGTCTTCATAAGAATGAACTATAGTCGATAAGCACGCCTTTACGGGCTTATGAAGCTATATATATTAAACTGTCATTGCGTTGACAGGACGATATTTTAACAGACAACAAAGGAAAAACAACTCACCCCTTTAAATAGACAGCGTGACAACTTCCTTACGTTGGGAAACTGGCCAATCACAACTCGAGTTCTGCTCTGATATAGCCGATCTCAGGTCAGTTAGACATTTACACTGTCGCAGACCATAGATTGATGGTCTTGTGTCAGTTTTTATCCATATCGCCACAGTAAACAAGAAATAAAACTCCCAAAGCTGACTTCAGATCTGTTTGGACCAAGTGCTCCGTTGTGTGGTTTTCCAACCAGATCGTCGGAATCACACGTCACTTCCGTCAACACCCGGAGGTATCCCGGATTTCTTCGATTGTGTGAGTTTTTTGTTGCAATTATTCATCTAAACCTCACTTTTATCCGTCTATTAGAGTGAACCTCCAGTGAAGTTGACCAGTTTTGTTCTATTATCTACGGATTTGAAACAAAGACGAAGAAGCCACTAGTAGAAAAATAAGTGACGCGTCGTGAATGTCTTTCGCTGTTGTCGTAGCTAGTTCACCCCTGTTAAAGCAGTGTTGTTGTTTTTGACGTGTCTGACTCATATTTTCCAGTGGAGAAACATCACTGTTTTCACGGTTGGCCACCATCAACCACATTAATGATCCACCGTTAGATGTTCAATAACCAAGTTAAAATAAAAACCGAACAGACTATTTTTGTAAAATCACGTTTTTGAAGCATGTCTCGTTTAATGTTAGCAATTTCTCGTTTTAGGGTTAAAGAAAATTAGTAGATGCAGGTTCCAAAGGGTGAGAACTGCCAGGTGGACATGGAGAGCAAAGCAGGAGATGTTTTTGGTGCTGAGGATTCTCGTCTGACGGGCACGGCTGGTGCAACTGGGATCCTTGCTAAGTAAGACGTTTAGTATCAGGCCTGCGCAAAGAATTTAAATGTAAACTTTCCATGATGTTTCCATCCTCAGGCTGGGCCTCCCCAAAGGCTTTTCAGCCAGCGTGGCCAAAGAGTGGCTGGACCGGCGGCGGGTGTCCATCCGGCCGTGGGCCAGTTTCGCAGACCAGCGCAAATTCTCCAAGCCACGCAACTTCGGCGAGATGTGCCAGCGCGTGGTGAAGAACGTGGACACATACAACAGCAACTACACTTTCATTTTCCTTGGTCTCATCCTTTACTGCATGTAAGCAACGTTTCAGTCATTGGATGACACGTCTACACTACCCGTGTGTGAACGAGCATTTTTTAATGTTTTTATTAAACAGATTATTTCATGGCTGGGTTTATTTCTGTTGTGTGATGATGGATATTGGGAATGTTTTCATTTGTCTTCAGAATCAGCTCTCCCATGTTACTGATCGCGTTGGCCGTGTTTGTTGGTGCCTTCTACATCATCCACCTTAAATCGCTGGAGTCCAAGCTGGTGATCCTTGGTAAGTATTAGGGCCGGACTGATCAATTGTCCGACCGATCTTACTGGCCAATATTTACTTTGCTTCCCAAATTATTTTTGTTTTTCTTCTCCCTGCACTAAAGTTAAAGAAATATGAAAATGGCCAATGTTTTGTAAATCTGTCAACTGTCATAAGGCAAGGCTCCACATAAATCTGTAATTTTGTATGCCTTTGCTTTTAGTCTACACAATTGCTTTTATTTTTCAGGCAAGGAGCTGACTGTCCCGCACCAGATGAGCCTGGCAGGAGGAATCTCCTTACCAGTCTTCTGGTTGGCTGGAGCTGGAGCCGCTGTCTTTTGGGTTCTGGGTGAGTCCGTTATTTAAACACACTTCTTTCCACCGGTAAACTGCCTCATATTCCTTGACTGATGTGTGCACGTGACAATACAGTAGTCTATATTTTGTAGAGTAATCCTCCCTCCATTGCAGCGGTTAGGTTCCAGACCACCCCTGCAACAAGTAAAATACGTTACATAGAAATACCCTATTTAAATATTCAGGACAGTATATGTTTTAAAGGTCTTTTTCAAAGGGGATTAGACATTCATAATCTTTGAAAGGTAGAATGAACTGATATACTTGTGCATTTTCATTATTTCAAATACAGTATAAACCATGTTCTACAAAATAGTATGAACCCATCTAGTGATCGATTTTAGAATTACACCCAAAATAAACAGGAAGCAGAACAAAATAGATTAAGAACAATCCTCGAAATAAGGGGACCTCGAATCCCAAACCCTCGATGGAGAGGGCTGAGGGGAGAACGGGGGGGGAGGGGGGATTATTGTATAACATTGAAGACACAAAAAGGCTCACAAGATATATTTTTTTCTAATTTTCCTCTCTTGCCTCCTCCAACCGTGCTTGTCATTTACATTTTTCTGCGTCTTTGAGCCTGGCATTCACCCAGACCGAGTTACAACCATGAGTTGTTGAATGCACCACATTGACTAGATAAATGCTGACAAAGTCATCCTGAAGGGCGTTTTTGGTAAAACAGAGGGCCATTTCATCTTGACTTGTTTTTATTATTTCCCCCCGCCCATAGGTGCGACCTTGTTTGTGATTGGCAGTCACGCCGCATTCCGAGAGCTGGAAAACTCCGAGGTGGAAGAGCTGCTCATGGAGCACGTGTGATATACGTAACCTTGGTTTCAACGCTTTGCTGTTACACACATATGATCATAATCATCGTTTTACGGCGCATTCAAGTACATGATCATGAAATGCCAAATTTGACTTCTTTTATACACGGACACATCTTATGTCATCATATTGTATTGTATTGATGCACCTCTGAATGCTACTAAAGCGCAAGTTTTGAACACATTGAATCCTATATTGATTCTGCAGTACTAAAATAGTCTTTTTTTTTTTCATTCGCTTTGAATTTGTGACATAATGCTGCCGGGTGACATTTTGACATTTCAGATTTTCATCGAGTCATATATAAGGTGTATGTGATAAATAAAGTTCTTCCATACAAGCAGAAAAAAATCTCTTGGTTTATTGGCTGACCTCTCCTCAAGCACAACAGGTATAAATATGGAATTTTGGACAAACCTGCACCTTCAAGGCATGTTGTTCAAGGTCAAAGTTTGGCATCCTAGATACTAAATGTGACGGACTGGAAATTTCTCACTCAGGTTCAACTCTATTTGCTCTAAAAGCAAACCAAAACATTTACTTTTATTTCACTTTCTTTGTTCAGGTTGCTAACCTTTAGCAAACAGGCCTCACTCTCTAACCTAAAGTCAGTCTGACTTGAAACTTTTCATACGGTTTTCAATTCAAACTGTCGTAAAACAAAACAAATCTATCATTGACTCTATTTGACTTTCTCTGCTCACGTTGCTACCCGTGAGCAGACAGGTCACAGCCCTCACCTCAAATCATTCAAATTGACTTGAAATTTCTCACTGTTCAACTCAATTTGCACTGAAGAAAAATAGCCTCAAATCAATGACTACAACATCACAGTAATGTGGACCTTGCTTGAAATTTCACTCAAAGATGCAGTTGAATCTACAAAACAACCTCAGGAAAACGGGGTTGAAAAATTATAGCACAAGTAATGTGTGCAGGCGAATTTTGAGTAAAATGCATCTTTAGTTTTCTCAGTATACTCCCATGTTTGCAGCGGGAAGGGACATTTGCTCTTATCTTCCATCTTGAGCTCTTGACTCCAAATGTGGCATCACCTCCCCGCACTCACCCTCACCACCCCTCTTATGACCTGTGCTATCCGTGCTCCAGAGGAACCCCATTGCTCAGGTTACCATGGCAATGACCTTGGAAACGGCCCCCCCTCTCTCATGTGTCTTTCACACATGCTGTCTTATTCACTGCAGTAAAGGCGAGGATCGATATTCTATTAAATGGAGTGTGGTTGAAGGTGTGGGAGGGAATGGGGGGGGGCATGGGGGGTGAGTGAATTCACGCTGCAGTGAGATGGGGAGGAAAAATACAGGGCGACGTAAAGCGAGTGTGTACTAGAGATGTTTGGATGATTGTTAAATGTTCTTTTTAAAACTGATGTGAATCGAATGAGCCTTTGCTTTATTATGCGGAGACAAAAGTGATGTGCAATGTTGGAAGTCACACTAGGTGGCAGCTTAGTCTTATCGTCGCACATTTCAAAAATCATCGCTTGAAATTACACAATATTTAGACATGCATATTGAGTGTGTGTATATATATATATATATCTATAGATATATATATATATATAGATATATATATATATATATATATATATATATATACATACACACACTTACCCAAAGAAAACCCACGCGTGAATGGGGAGAACATCCAAAACACACACACACACACACACACACACTTACCTGGAGAAAACCCACGCAGGAATGGGGAGAACATCCAAACTCCACACAGGAAGGCCGGAGCTGTGGTTTGAACGGTGGAACTCTGTACTGTGAGGCAGACCTGCTAGCCAGTCGACTACCGTGTTGCTTGCATTTGTACATGCATGGCATTCTAATTTGTTTGACGGCAGCTGTTGTCGGTCCTTACCTCTTGGGAGCTGGTTGAACCATCCTGGACGTCTCCTCAACCCGATGGCCCCCGTATGTAGGCGCCCGGGTCCCGATTCGGCCCTTCCTCAGTGCGCTGGCACAGCACATCCGTAACATTACAGCAGATGGCAAACATGAATGTGAGCCAGTGTTCAATCACTGCTACATTTCCATCGGCACACTGATAGGATTTAATTGCTTGTGCTAGGACATCAGAAGACCTGCCAAGACCTGTCCCAATGGGCGGACCATAGGCCTACTTGAGGCATGGACCTCTGAAAACTAAAAAGAAACTTTATATTATTTGATTTTATCACAGTAGCTGCAGTATTTTGTGTTCCAAGTATTGATGTTGAGTTTTTGGCTGTTTGTGGGACTGCTGGTCCCAATTCACACAAATAGCGGGAGTCGACTATAGGGTAAATAAACAAGTTGAATGGATAGAGTGGTTAACGTGTTTTTTAACTCGCTGATTGGTGATTGGCTCCGAAATTTTGATCGTGTAAATTGTATAACCGAACCTAAACTGGAAGTTGTCGCTTTGTGTTATGGCAAATGTGGAAGCCAAACTTACCACATTTTAACCTGATAAGATTTAATGTGAATTGAGAAAAAAAAGTTTTTGAACAAGGAGGGGCTATATCACCAATAAGGGTTTTCCTGGGAAAAACAGATGGCAGAATTGCTCAACCTTTGCCAGCCAATCAGCAATCAAGAAATACTGTTGTCTGTTGTTCTTTTGCAGTACGTACACACACACACACACACACATATATATATATATATATATATATACATACATAAATACATATATTTTTTTTTCAAAGAAAAAGCCAAAGTCTGCATGAGGTTGTATTAAATGTTTCTAGATGTTTTATTGGTGTTGCTTTCATTTCTTTGACACACGTTTGTTCTTACCAAGTAGCCTTTGTTTGGATTCTTTTCAACTGATCTTGAACGACAACCTTAAGGCAGCCAGCCTGAGACCGCACACATGCGGACCAGGACTGTCATCTTCATCCTCACACATGATCATCATCATCATCATCATCATCTCCACCATAGCGCACACCGACAGCAGTGGCGGCCATTTTGAAACGGAATGGGCCAAAAGAATTGGATTAATAAAATGGGTTGTTTTCTTATTATGTTTTTCCCCCCCAACATTTCCCATCTTTTATTGTATGGGTGTCATTTTAAATTCAGTATAGAATTATATAGATTTCCTAGAGCACACATAAAGATTGGTGATGTGACGGTGGGTGGCGGTTTCATAGTAAGAAGAACAACAATGCTGTCACACAGTGTACACAAACGAGAGACAAACAGAGGGGGTTGGGGGGGGGGCAGACTGGAGTGTGGGGGTTGGGGTGCCTAGGTATGCCCTCTACCCCTCTGTGTTAATAATAGAAAAAAACAAACAAAAAAAACCCCAATGAAACAGTCCCCCTACCTGACATATTAAAAAAAAAAATTAACACAACAACAACACTGTGGCGCAGGTGGGAGTCAGTCAGTGTGATGGCTATTTGTGTATGAGGGGGTGGGATGGGGGTGGG
>CAAKHF010013951.1:0-11046 GCA_901007745.1 Hippocampus kuda
AGTAAAGGGAGTTGGAAAGAGCGTTCTTGTAGGCGGCTTCATGGAGACTTTCAACCACAGCTGGGACCAAAAATGGACGGCTCAATATTTTATTTTGTGTGTGTGTGTGTGTGTGTGTGTGTGTGTGTGTGTGTGTGTGTGTGTGTGTGTGTGTGTGTGTGTGTGTGTGTGTGTGTGTGTGTGGGGGGGTGTGTGTGTGTGTGTGTGTTGTCTAGGAGTCGCTTTCTTACCAGCATCCATCTCCTACCTTATTGGAACCTACATCTTTGGAACGCTTGCGCACAAGATGGGGAGGTAGGAGAGAAATCAGCCTTATCTATTCTCCGTCTCTCCTTCGCTCCCTCGGGTGGGTGCGATATCTGTTTCCGCTTTTCAAAATTAGATTCCAGTGTTTTTAATGTTTGTGAGCCTGGCCTCACTGAAGCCTTGACGCATGCTAGCGTCATAATGTCTCGTCGACTATATGTCCACACTTGGACTGGCAGTTCAGCTTGCTTTTCAGTGTTTGTGACACATCTTTATTTAGAAATGACTTTCAAACAATACCAATGAAACTGTTTTTCCTCTCGCAACAACTTTAAGCCTTGCTTTACAAAATATAAACTGCAATCATTTTTTTTCCCCCCAGTCCAAAGGTACACACTCTGCTGTGATCATGACCATACCCAGTTGTATAGTATACAACATAATGGTATTAGTCTTCTAATACCATGACTGCAGTGATTGTCTTGATCCACTGTATTCCTGACGGCTCTCATGGAGTAACGATTATGTGCACGACGAAGAATGTTTCTATTTGTTACAGCAAGTTTTGATTTACTGTGTCATTTATTTGCATGTTTGTTTGTTTGTTTTTTAACCCCCATTTCAAAACAATCATGAGCCCCCATCATATTGAAAAATGTTTAGCACAGCTTGGGAACTTGTTGCGCTCTTGGCAAGTGTACTAACAAACAGAGGAAGTTGAATCTGTGACTGCAAGAGCACTGTTTTGAACTAGCCTACCTGGGGATGAGGAACACAGAAAAAAATGTCCCGAGGCCTGATTTGAAAAGATCACCACCTCACCACATTTTACGTTAAAGTGCTTGCATTGCGGAGAAGATTTCGCCGGTGCCAAGTGTCACAAGAACATCAGGTATTCATTTTATATGTGTGGGAGATATCCTTCCATCCATTTTTTTGATCCGTTTGTCCTCACAAGGGTCCCGGGCATGCTCGAGCCTTTCCTAGCTGTCTTCGGGCAGGACACCCTGAAACCGGTTGCCAGCCAATCGCAGGGCTCACATAGACGAACAATCATTCGCACTCACACTAACCCCTCAGGACAATTCAGAGTGTTCCATTAACCTGCCACATATTTTTCTTTGGAATATGGGAGAAAACTGGAGTACCCAGTGAAAACCTACGCAGGCACGGAGAGAACATGCAAACTCCACACAGGAAGACTGGAGCCAGAATGGAACCCTGCACCTCTGCACTGTGAGGCCAACATGCTAACTAGTTGATCACTATGCCGCCCTGCCCCACTTTAATATTAGTTAACCTCTAAAATTATGAGGCCCTGTGATTGGCTGGCAACCGGTTCAGGGTGGACGCCGCCTACTGCCCGAAGAAAGCTGGGATAGGCTCCAGCAAACCCCCCTCCCCTCCGCGACCCTAAAACGGTTCTAAAAATGGATGGATGGATAAAATTATAAGAAGGATCAACGCGATATTTTAATTTGATGGACAGTAATTTTTTTTTTTTTTGGTAACTAAGTTGTAGTGAGGACCTTTGGCGGGGAAGACAATATGCAAAAAAAAATTAAAATATTGGGGCTGATCATTATACTATTTGCTGCAGTTGAAGTTAACATTAGTTCAGATGTTCTCATCAAATTTTAATATTGATTGCAGTTTTATGACATAATGCGACATGAAGCTTATTTACATTTATACATACATTGAGCATATTTGACATTTAGCATCCCTGTCATGTGGTTACCGTGCAGTGGTAGCCTTGGATGGCTCAAACATCTGCTTTAAGCTAAATAAGACTGTGAGCAACCTTTTTTAACAAATTGGGCCAACCTTATTACTCTGGAGGTACTGAGACACCTCAGAGCTTGAGAGATTGCTTATTGCCTCACCGTCTGAAACGACAGAGTTCGACTTCCTTGTCGCTGGCCTCTCTTTCTTCGTCATCCTCCGACCTCACTACATTAGCAAGAAACATGATTTTTTTTCTCTTCATAAACTACAAAAACTGCCGTTCCCACATTAAGTCTTTTACTTTCAAAAGCTCCGTTTCAATCGCCCTCAGGAATGCGCATAATACAAATTGCGCAACAGCAAACTCGGAATGGAAACACAGAAATGTCGCAAAAAAAGGTTTTATGCTGTCATGTGGTTGTTTTTGAGACGTGTCAATATATACAAGTATAATGTATTGCAAAAGTGCAGCGGAGACTCCTTTTTGGCGTTTCCGCGTCATGTGAACGTCTCCAGGAACCACAGCGATGAGCGCTGGTTCAATGGAGGACCGGCAGGGGACATTGCCGCTGACCCCTGAGGCCCGCTCGTCATCTAACAGGAAGGACTGCTCTCCGCCGGTTGCGGGAGCTGGGGGCCCAGTCAGAGTGAAGGGCGCAGCGAGTGCTGTCCCGCGCGGTGAGATCTGGGCAGAGGAGCGCTATTGAGTACAAGGGTGCAGAGACAGAGGCGCCCTGGCCTCCCCGACCAGCATCATCACAAACCTTTCGAGGTCTACCCGCGGCCTGTCGCGATGTTGCACCGCTGAATTGAATCTCGCTTATCGGTTTCCGTGCCCCATTTCGTGAGAACATTTCATGGGGCTCAGAAGCGAAACACTCTTCACTGGAAACACCCACACATTTCAATTGTACCTGATCAAAATGGTAAAAATAGCGCTTTTATTTTTGTAAAAAGTCAAAGTAAAAAGGTCTTGAAAAGGTTTACAGATGTATGATTATTTTGTTGTGAACCATGAACCATAGCTTTGCAGTAAATGCTTCAATGGTTTTGCAGGCCAAATTAAACATTTTGCAGAGAATGAACTGAAAAGGATCATTAAGTCAGAGACATGTTTCATCCTTTTTTTTTGTTAATGTCAACTAGCCAGACAGTATGTTAATGTCCTAAACAGTCAAGACTACTACTTTCCCAACACATCACAATCAATTTTATATCTGTTTCTTTGCTTGTCTTTACATATTTCCTCATTTGTCATCTCTGGTTTACTTTGGTGATGGCTTTGCTCAAAAAGTGAGTGGAGTTAATCGGCTTAGACTGAGCTTTCCTAAACTGAACTCTGAGATTTGTTGAGAACTTGCATAATATTGTCATGTCTCACTTTACGGCTTGCAAGGAGGGAGTTGTTTTTGACTGACTTAATTTTGTGAGAATTGTTCTACTCTATTCAAATATAGCCATTTTAGCATCATATACTGTTTTATGAGTAGGGATGCCCTTTCGGGTAACATGACATTTTCATCTGGTTCAAAGGTGCTCAAGTGACCAGCATTCTCCTCAGGCACCCGTTTGCTTCCGATCACTTTTATACATGTTCGCCCAATCCCTTTTTTTTCGAATAATTCAGTCCTGGCTTGAGTGATATTTTACTTTCTCGAAGCTTTCAACAACAACAAAAAAGTCACTTTTTAAATGCCGTGTATTTGCCATGTGTGATGAAGACTAAAGCGACAACGTAATAATTCCCTGATTGACTGAATTGTCTATCGACCCCCAACAGATGGCTTTGTGCTCTTATTGGGATGGTGGTGGTTGGCGTCTGTGTAATAGGGGTAAGTATCGTGGAGTTCTATACAGCAGTAGCTGTCACTAGGAACTTCTTTATTATTCATTCATTCATTCATTCATCTTCCGAACCGCTTCATCCTCACTAGGGTCGCGGGGGGTGCTGGAGCTTATTATTATTTGTTAGTCACTTAATATTGGTATTCTGTGACTTGGTGTACTATCCGCTTATTGTAGGTTCCATTTGCAAGAAGTATCTATGGTCTCATTCTCCCAAACTTTGGGGTTGGGTTTGCCATAGGTCAGTATGTAACATTTAAAAAGATAATAATACTCCCAGATTCATGTACCACACAGAATATGTCACCTGTTTACCATTTGTTACAGGCATGGTGGACTCTTCTATGATGCCGATCATGGGATACTTGGTGGACTTGCGGCATGTGTCGGTTTATGGAAGTGTGTATGCCATTGCTGATGTGGCTTTTTGCATGGGATTTGCTTTAGGTAAGCAGGAGGTCCAACAAAGCTTTGAAACTTCGAATATGATGACACTGAAACAGCTCATAGGGCTTTGTTTACATCTTGCAGCACTACAGAAAAATGGATACAGTGAAACTCCTCTACAACGAAATCATGTTTGCAGCAAGAAATTTTTCACAACAGGGGGTTTTTCACTGAAGCAAATTTGATCTCAGATGTAAACACAGACTCTTTATTTTTATTCCAATCGTGCATAAATATGAGCATGCACTTATTTGACACTTCATATAGTCAGTGTAGAAAGAAAAAAAGGGAATGAAATTGCGAAATTTATGATCAGCATTCACTTTAACTTACATCAATTTCTTGGATAATGTCTTTTATTTTGCTTCCTCTGTCTTTCATTTTGATCACTTTTTCCCTCTCTTCCAGTGTCAGAGCTCTTCTTGTTTTAGCTGCTTGACATCCAAAGGTCCGTTTTGTAGCCATTTTAGCAATGCAATGTTCTAGCTACGTCTGAAACTAACAATAACAAATACTTCCTGGACTACTGCACATGTGTAAACCAGTGTGGTGGTTGCTGTTTCCAAACGAAGTAGTAAAGGTCGCTGTTGGATTAGACTTCGTTGTAGTGAATCTCGTCACGAGGCAAGAGCAGAGAAAAAGATTTCGTATTACGCAACAGGCAGTTTTTCCGTTGTATGGGGGGCAGGAAAGTGGCAATGGTGTTAATGCATGAAGATTTTTTCACACTAGGGGATATTTTCGCCCATGTAGGTTTCGTTGTAGAGGAGTTTCACTGTATTTGATATCCGTAAGAGAAATTCTTTTCACCGAGGACAGGTTCACAAGAGGGCTGCATAATCTTGCGTGTCAACACGTCATTAGAGAATCTAACTATTGGGATTGTCCAACTGACACTGGGTTAAGCACAACACTTCAGTCGAATTTGAATTTGAGCTAACGCCGAGGGAATGTTCAGCTAATGCAGCATGTAGCCAGTGAATCAGACGGATGATCTGCATCCCACGGCCATGAAATTGATTTTCTTCCCATGCTTGCCTATTAGCATAAAGCAAGTACCGTAGCAGGTTTTGACACAAGAAGTGTAGCGCTCTGGAGCAGTTGGTGCTTTGGTGCCTTACTCAAGAGCACTTCAACAGTACTTGGGAAGGAATGGGACATTTCCTGTACTTGTTTGCCATAAGTGTCCAGTCTTCACGGACTACTTGAGTCTATCTCGTAACAAACCGTCACTGAAAGTCATCTAGTCTACCATGTTACTTTAAACCTGGGGTAGGGAACACTGGTTCCTCGAGAGCCATATCCTGTCTGTTTTAGACCTCTCTGTATTTCAGCATACCTGATTCAAGTGATCAGTTCATCAGCAAGCTCTGTCGAGGCCTGAAACGATCATGATCAATTGAGGAACCGGAGTTCCTTTACCCCTGCTTTCAACCAAGCGACAATTGTCTCACTCGTCTTTTTCTATTACAGGTCCATCTATTGGAGGATCCATTGCCGAAAGTATTGGCTTCCCCTGGTTGATGACCATTATTGGAATCGTGGACATTTTATATGCTCCCCTTTGCCTCTTTCTCAGGAACCCACCCGGACAAGAGGAAAAAATTGTAAGATTTCAAACAGGCTTGTTCCGTTGCGGTTTTATTTGTGTGACCTGTCCAATGCAATCGTACATCTACTGTCAATTGAATCCACATTTTCTGATTGTCTTTCAGGCTATTTTGATGGACACCAACTGTTCGATGAAGACAAGGTCCTACTCCACGCAGGGAAATTACTATCAAGGTGAAAACATGGAGCCCGATTATGATGATTATGACTAGCCATGCAGGGTCAAATGAAAAAAAGGGTTCAGAGGATTTATTTTGTTGTATAAAACTAAGGAACACAGAAAAAATACCAACAAAACAAAGCAGCAAAGCTATTTCCATGTGAACATATTGCGTTCCATTTTCTCTATTCGTTGTCATATTAGCGCTTGTACCAAGACAAACCAAACTCGATCTTGAGCTGTCATTGCTAGCGCACCATGTCAGAACCAACAGCCTTATTTGTTATAGACCACTTTTTTTCCCCCCCAAGCACTTTGTAGACAGTAGAAGGGTGCTCGGGAAAATGTTCATGGACTATTTCAAAATGGTCCCCAAATTCATGTCTCTTTGATGTCACGCAAAGCCTCGTTTGTCCCGTGTTTCCAATACATTGAACTTGCCTGTGATGTTTTCCCTCTTGCCTAAATTGCTTAGAAATGTGGATGATGATGTCAGTGACAGTTATATGAATGAATGGGAGTACGGTGAAACTATTGAGCGGAGGGTCAAACCCAACGTGCCGAATTTGTTAGTGTTTGATTTACAATTGCGTGGGCAGAATAGAATATGGGAACTAGAGGTGAAAACAAATTTGAGTCTTGTCTTACTGTAGGTCACCTATTAATTTCATACTGCCGGCGCATGTGCTAGTGCATCGTGCCATTTCTATTTGATTAAGATGTGCAGAATTGTAAAGCTAAATTTGTTGCTCTTCTTGCTTGCAAATATCAAAACGAAAATGCAACACTGTGATCGGTAATAACAAAATAAAGCGTAAGGGAGGACAAACTGAATGTTTTATGCTTTTTTTTTGTAGATTTGTAGGTCTGAACAGCACACACACTGCCTCTGAATTGAGTTCGACCAATATGCAAACGATTGCACTGGGAGTCAAACCATACAAACCATAAATATTAACATTTGTTGGAAATATACGGTAATGTATGGACAGATGTAAGGCCATCAGCATTTGTTTCAAAGAAAGAAAGAAAGAAAAAAAAATGACATCATGTTGTGTGTATGGAATTAAATATGGTCCCGTGTGCAGTGGCTCATTTGAGAATGACAGACGAGCAAGGCGGAAGGACGTAGAAATATTTCAGGAAATGAGACGATGCTCCTCGATCCCCTCATTTCTGTCATGGAGTGTGTGATGGTAGTCGACCCAAAAAAGCACGGAGGCAGGAAAAGTCAGGAGTACCGAACAAAATGTATTAACAAAAACACTTGCATGGGTAAACTAGAAAAACAAAATCGAAAGCACGAACAAAGTCCTGAAAAAACCCAAAACTGAAAGAAACAACCAAACACACCACCATGACAAACAAAGCAACGCAACAGCAACAGAAACAAAAAACCATGACAATAACGTAACAATCCGACTGAGAGTGGTTGGCATGGTAGTCCTCGTCATCAGAAAAGAGACAAAATGAGAAACGGTCGCGGATCTGGAGAAGAAGCCCTCCGATGCCACCTGCTGGAGACAAACATAACTATGAAAGTATTCACCCCCCGATGGATAGATGCCAAACATCCTAATGTCACCCAGTGACTGCCACAAGACGTGCGGCGCCAAGGTGGGACAGGCAGCGCCTGCAAGACGTGTGCCGCCGGAACAAGAACAAGTGGCGGCCACATGATGTGCGCCGCCACAACAGAAACAGGTGGCGGCCACAGGACATGCGAAACTGGGATAGGACATGCGCCGCCAGGAGACGAATGGGTGGCGGCCACAGGACATGCGCCACTGGGTTCAGGAACGAGTGGGGGCCACAGGAGATGTGCGGCCGGAACAGGAAGAGGTGACGGCCCCCAGGACGTGTGCAACCTAAACAGGATGGCAATTGGATCGGGCCTCCGGTCCTGCGTAGTTCCTTTTTTGGTTGGATCACTGTGTTACTGTCATGATTTTTCTTATTTCCGTTATATCATGTTTTGTATGTCATAGTGGTGCGTTTGGTTGTTACTTTGAGTTTGGGTTTACAGGGCTGTTTTTTAGATTTAGTTTTTGCAGTTTACCCCTGTTCGTGTTTTTTGGTAATACATACACAAAAGGAAAATGCTAATTTGCAACCAACAAAAATGTTTTGTTTCCAATTTTAGATATTTCATTTTTGCTAGCTACAACCATGATGCCGAGTACATTTCATGCTACGAATGGCAACCTTCTTGAAACACATGTTCTTGACAAACCATGCAGCAGAGAGCCTGCTACTCCCACCACTGATTAAAAACCGCTAAACTCTTTGAGCAGTCGTTACTGCAAAGTCTTTGAGGAGCTCTGCATCAACAAAAGCTCGATTCAACGCATGTTTCGGCTAGCAACACAGTCAAGCCTCTTCCAACTTCACATTGCTGAGTATCATTTGCCGCATTTCATCAACTTTGCAATGCTGCTCCAGGTCTCGAGCTACATGCAAGGAAACGAAGTACTTAACAAAAAAAAAACTAAACAAAAGAACCTCCAAAGCCCAAGCTGTCAATTGCTGATGGCCTGTTCAGTGTCTGAATTGTACCAGAAATGTGCATAGTGACTTCTGGGACACATTGTACCTACTTCCAATACTTACTGACCCGTGCTGTAACTTATTTTTGCCAATCTTAAATTGTTTGCCGTACATGTCACCCCTATTCTGGGTTTGTCATGGGCTCTCTCGTTAACATTTGTCCACTCAGCCGTTAGACGTTGAGCCCGTGTCGTATCAGAGGATACCGTAGTACGACTAATGTTTACAAAACAATATCTGCCTTATGCCATTCATTGGTCATAATTGGAGGATTTGCATTGTACCCACTTAGCTTGCCTTATTAACTTATTAACTGTTGTACCGTACATCTGGTGATAATCAGATTTTGGTGTGCTGACAGTAACGTGCTTTCTGCTTACTACAGAATGTCGGTTGAAAGTTGACAGGTGCATGCCGCATCTATTGTCTGTTATTGTTCTCATTTTGCAAAATGTGTCTTTAAAAAATGTCGGCTGTTTGTCTTCAGTGAAGCGCAGCGTAACATAAAAATGAGCCTTTAAGGAATTGAGCTCCATCAGATTGAAGATTGTGAAGCGGACTGTTGACTGCTGTACTCACGACGAGTTGACTTCATGTGACATTTCTCATTTTGGTGGATGGAGGCAAGATTACTGCAGCTAAGCTTTGTCGTTTGGAAAATGACGCTACAAATTGATCTTGTTTCTTTTTACGCTAGTGTTGTTCAGTTATTCTTCTCAGATATTGTCGTCCACCTGTGTTGCTATTTTATCGTAGTGTTCAGATTACTTTTCACGTGGAAGAAATACTGGTCCAGAACAATTACACTTGACCTTTCTAATCTGCATGTTTCTAACGACGTTCCCGTCACTGCATTGACAACTGTACTGAGACATACCTCAGCCAATCAGTCAACAATGCTGGACGCCTTCATTTCGCTGCGTGCTCAGCTTCCTGTCATACCAAAATGTTTTTTTTTTTTTGTTTTTTTTTATTCTATGCTTCCAACAGCAGCGCAATAGTGAGCGGTTAGCAAATCTGACACACGGTTCTATTGGACAGGGTTCGAATCCAGGCTTTGGCCCTCCTGTGCGGCGTTTGCTGGCATTTCTTTTGTCCAAATTCCAAAAAATGTTGCTTCAAGGGTTATTTGAAGAGATGACATTGACCTTAGGTGTGAATGGCTGTGGGTCTCTATTGTAGTGTTGTTGTGAAAACAAAGCACTGTCCATTCATCAGCATATTTTAATTTACACGGGGTATTTCTCACTAAATTATCTGCAAGCTTGCCATTTCGGTCATCATCCTGGTCCTGTTCTTATGTCCAATCTCCTCTCAGAGGAATCAGTTAAGTAGAAGCATAAAAGGAATGAGGCGTCCGTTTGCCCGTGTCGTCACCGCTCTCGCATTATTACAAATGCAACATACCACACAGGCAAAGTGTAAAATGGAATCGCATAGAGCTGAGCAGATGATGAGAGAATTGGTCGTGCTTGAATTAAGTGTCACAGCAGGGGGTCTGAAACATAACCATATGAATGTGATGCTTTACATTGACTGTTTTTTATTTGGTGAGAAGTTTACAATTCTGGTTTTGCATCGGCATAACGGGGACACTGAGGGCAAATCTAGCTGCAACTTGGAACTGAATGGGTCAGACTACTTGCTGAATGCCTTTCGGCTACTGAAGAGAGACTTTTATATTTAGAGCCTGAAGCCCGCTACCCTCGCAAACCTTCGCCGCTCAGCGGGATAAACCCTTAACAGTATCATGCCCAGGTCGGAATACTTGTGTAGTGTGTGCCAAGACCTGTAATACTTTCAGAGTTTTATCAAACATGTACAAATGTATATGCTGTGTATCCATGTCCAAGAATGTAAGCGTTTGTAGACGTATGACGTGATGATTTTATTCATCCCTCTTTAGTCATCTATGTGAACTGTTTCCACACTAAGTGGAAACCCTATTCTATATTCAATGTGGTATATTCGAAACCAATATGTGAGGCTGCTTGAATTTGAATTGAAAACCCCTGAAATCCTCCTTGGGTAAGAAAGATGTAACTGTAGGCTCCTGTACATAGAAGACTGTGTATACTTTTCAGTTTGGTGTCCAAAGTTATTGACGGTCTCCGCTAAGGATGGAAGGCAAAAAAAAAACAAATACAAGTGACTCTGACATGATAATGTGGGAGCAGAAACAGTAATCAACCTGTCGATCTTATCACGGGCGCTGAATTACTTTCCAGATGCTGACACAATGCGCTCCCCTCACGCTAGATTATAAATGCAGAAAATATGGTGCAAAATACATTCACATAAAGGGGGGGAAAAGACTTAAAAGATGTGAATTTTCTTGGTGATTAAAAACAAAATATCTTGCTGCTTTTCATGTTTGGTCATTAAAATGCTTGTTGTCCCTTCTTACACGTGCAACAGGGTCAGTGTGTAGCAAACAGCAGAGGACAGACAATGTGGGGAAG
>CAAKHF010013954.1:8390-19315 GCA_901007745.1 Hippocampus kuda
CACCATTCCCCCCCCCCCCCATTTGAAAACAGTCATCTATAATTCTAGACCTTATTTTGTCAAAATTAGCTTGCAGTGGATGATGATGACACACACACATAACTTAAAAATAAAGTCAACCAACCGTTCAAATCTTGACTGACTGTAAAAACCTTTGGGGGCTTACAGTTTGTGGTGGTGAAAGCAGTGACCGCAGCAGTACCATGCGGGAAGATTCACGGCTAGTGAGTACATATATATATATATATATATATATATATATATATATATATATATATATATATATATATATATATATATATATATATATATATATATATATATATATATATATATATATATATACTGTAAAATTATCACTGTATATATATACAGTGATAATTTTACAGTTTGAGCCCTGCGAGTCCCAGGGACTCGCTAATCAGAAAAGTATGAGTCACATTATGCATTTAGAGCAGAGGTGGGCAAACTACGGCCCGCGGGTCGGATCCGGCCCATTGGTCTTTTTAATCTGGCCCGCCGAAGGTTCGTACAGTACACAATTAAGGTTCGATGTAAATGATTGCATTCATTTCATTTGTACTTGTAATGACAGGCATTTCAACGCCAGGTGGCGCAGTTACTTGAAGTTGCAGAGCACATGGAGGGAGGGGGAGACGATACGGAAGCCCGCAGTAGCATTAAGTGTGTCCGCGCCGCTCTTTTCAATCATTGGATCCAAAACGGTGACATGCAAGTGACTCCTTATTGCAGTAAGTTTTACTGGAATCGCGAACATTTTTACGTCTTGTAGATCATGGCATCCAAAGGAAGAGGAACAGTCAAGGCCGAGGAAGAGAAAGTGAAGTGTTCCTGATTAAACGAGGCGGGTTATAAAGTACGAAACATTCAGGAGACGCTTGGGGTCTGAAAGACTCAAATCTACGAGACTTTAAAAAAACGAGGAAGCGATTCTTGCTTAGTCCGATTCTGGCTGTTTCCATGCTCAGTGTGAATTGCTTGCGGCTCGACGGACAGTCGAGTAAATAAACGTTTCCTGGAATGGTTTGACTGTTATCAGGCTCAAACCTTTCCGCAAACTGGACTGCTAATACGAGAGTAATCGAGTTCCGTAGCACTATGAGCATCGAAGACTTCGAAGCGTCCCGTGGCTGGGTTCAAAAGTTCGTTGCGCGACATCAGTTGAGCAACACTGTCTTGTGTGATGATCGAGGGAAGGTCAAGTTCGAGATACTGAGTGAGTGAAAAGAAAGCCACCAGGTCTTTTACTCGTCTCATTTTGTAGCAAATAGTCCTAACTTTGTTAGATGTTGTCTTTCTACTTCTTCCTTTCATAACTTTGCTGCTGTGAAATGGGAATTTCTCCATTGCGAGACTAATAAAGGTTTCTTATCTTATCTTATCTTATCTTATCTTATACCTGTACTGTATGCTGCAGTTTTTGGGCAATATATTGTTGCACTTTGTTGCTTGTGTTGTCACACATGTATGTTGTTAACATACTTGGACGTTCATACAGGACATATACCACAGTTGTTTTACTGTTCTCATTAAAAAAAAAAAAAAAAAAAAAGAATGGTAATACTTTCATGCTTTTGTTCTGTTGATGTTTTGTATGGACTGTCAACATATACAGTTTTTATATGTACCGCATCTTGTGCTGACCGTTACATACTCTTATCAGCTTCTGTAAACAATGTCATTAACTTATTTCAACGTAGAAATACAATTGAAATCGGGAGTAGATTTTTAACTTTTGGCCCGGCCTGCCACAATATTTTCTGCTTCTGATTTGGTCCCACCGGGAAAATAATTTCCCACCCCTGATTGAGAGAGTCCCAAAGTTCGAATTCTGAAATGGTCTACTTATTCAATTGCATATGATAATAACACAAACAACAATATACATTTATAATAGGTTTACTTCTTATAAACAAATGCTGCAAAATTTTAAATAATTCAGGCATACAAGATTTGCTGAGAAATAGGTTCTTATTTCATGCTATGGTTCAGTCTTTGAGTTCATATCTCCACAATAAACTTTTGCAACACTTGTTCGCAACACTTGTTTTAACGTTACACAACTTGGCAATCGTCTGCTACATGAAGTGAAGGCCCATCTTGCCAATCTCGTCTCGCGAGAACGGAAATCTGGTCACGTGAGATTACTTAATGCGAGATCAAAACAACAATGGCGGCAATTGTAAAACTGCGTTCGTTGGTGGAAAAAAAGATGTACCGTAGGTTTATTTATTTATTTATTTTTGGGCGAATAAAATTCCTTGCGTCCCAAAAATGCTAATTATTTGAAACTGTGCGTCTGGCGGGAAAATTATGTGTCTTGGACGTGGGACGCAGAGGTAACGAGATGGCTGATATATATACAGTATATATTTCAACGCATTGTATGAAAGAGGCCTGTAATGCCGAGTCTGTATTGACCATTTTGATTAACAGTTGTATACTACAGGAGTGTTGTATTTAAGCATCAAAGAAAGCAATTAGAAAAGTTAATGATTCAAAATACCGTTTATTTAATTTTATTACAGTATATATCTACACGATATATTTTATTATGTACTTGTATTTTACTGTGTGGAGTTTTTTTCTGGGCACTCCAGTTTCCTTACACATTACAAAAACACGCATGGTAGGTTAAAGGAATGATCAAAAGCGTACATCTCCTGCTCGAAGACACCTGGGATAGGCTCAAGCACTCCCAACCCTAATGAGAACATGCCGATCAGAAAATGGATGGATGGACATTACTTTAGAGATTTTATTCAAGTGTATTTTTGTTACAATTCCTTATTACAAAACAACAACAACAAAAAAAAACATTCAATCAACACAGTTTTCCTCATGTTTTTGAGGAGGTAGGGTGGGACAGTGAGGCACACAACACAGCCAGCCTTCTTAACTGGCTGGGAGTATCTTGTGAGTGCAATGGATTGTTTACAACCGTTAAAGTGGCAACCAAGATAGCATTTAGCTGCCAAGACAACCCCCGTCAGTCACCAGACTGAATGGCGATGTGTAAACTATTTTTGGACAGAGGACGAGTGCTCTTCCTCTTGTCCCCTTGAAGCAAAGTGAAGTCATTCCCTCCCACATGCAATCATGGTGAACACGCACGAAACAAGTGGCACGTGATATTTCACATTCAGTCTGATTAGTGTATTGCCGGGTCGCAGACACAAGACAGGCTGGGTGTGTTTCTGTCAGTCATTCGTGAAATGGGTGTCCGTAGGTACTTGACGACTACATGGAGGCACGAAAACCTACTTTCGCTCCTTGCTTAGTCCGTCCTTTGAAAAAAAATTCTTGTCCTCCGTCCACTGGGACGGAGAGACGGAATGCAAATCTTTGGTGAAAACAATGAAGAAACGCCAATATCATGAGGGTAATAGCTCGGAGAACATATTTTTGGAACAGTGAACTGACTTCAAAATTTTGAATTGTTAATAATCGAAATACTAAAATTGTGAACTGAATTTTGAACTAGTTTGCATCGAAAATGAACTTTCCCAATACTGCTCGGTAAAGAATTAAACCATAGCATTCGTCTCGCGTTGTTCCTGTGTTGACGTCATCAGGTTCAGGTTTGGACATAAAAAGGAGGCATTTTTAAGATAGCTGAATACTGTCAAAAACCAAGCCTAAATTACTACTGAGTCATTTTGGCGGAGTATTTTTACTTCATCAATTTTAAGTGCAGATCTACAGTGTAAGTCCCCATGTTCAGCCATTTACATTGGAAAAAAATGTCGCGTTGAATTTACTCAATTTTATATTGTCAAGTGTTAGCCCAAAGTAAAATCATCTGCATCCAGATACATTTTTAAGTACCCGGTAGTCCTTCCATCCATTTTCTGAACCGCTTTATCCTCACGAGAGTCGCGGGGCGTGCTGAACTTGTTGCCAACCTATCGCAGGGCACATGGAGACAAGCAATCATTCACAGTCACAATCACACCTGGGAGTGTTCAATTAACCATACATGGTTTTTCAATGTGGGAGGAACCCCACACCCCCGTGGTGCAAACTCCGCACGGGAAGGCCAGGACCAGAAACGAACCCTGGACATTATTTTATTTGAGTAAATTCAACAAAAACATTTTTCAGTGTTGAGTCGCTTTAATATGTTGATGAATTTGTGTGTGTACAGTCAATTAACATCTTTGTAACCCCCTGAGCAGTATGGAGTGACACGACAAAAGTGGTTTGAGCAGCACACAAACGCATTAAACAATTTAGATTTTGAGATAAACTCTTTTCACTTGGCAAATAGCATAAACTGGTATTGTATACCCTGAGTGATGGACAGACCAACATGATAATGAAGTGCATTTTCAGAAGATGTGCAATTTGAATGCTCTTTGTGCACCATTGTACAAGGCAAACTTGGAAACCATTGTGGAAAACGCTATTGTGTTGTTGGATGTTTATTTTATTGTTGTTCTCTTCTCTTCTCTACTTTTGAAAGCCAATGTTTGCTGATAGCTCGACATCTATGGAGAGGTTTGATTTTCACTGTTATTTCGGTTAAAAAAAGAGATTGTAACCTATTCCTTTCACATACATAGAGGTCAAGGTCAATAACCTTGAGTGCGATAAATATGTAGCGCAACAAGGACATTTTTATTGTCCATTTCTAGCGTTAGCCATGAACTACAGTGGCACATTTCATAGTGGTCCTACATTTTTATACCACATGGGTCTGTCAGTCAATCTATTTATCCACCTGTTCACACCTGCACGTGCTTGCCACTTGGTCCCAATTAACCGAGGTGGACGCCTATCGTTTCCTCATAAGGCCAAGATGGTGACAGGTGATGGTTACAAATAGCCTGTTAGGATTCATTTTGGCAAATCACATTTCTTTAACTGTAAGCTCCTGAGTCCTTTCTCACCGCTCCTCACTCCTCTGTTGACCAGTGGCAGCTCGTCAATAGAGTGTGCTGCCTCAATGCTCAGCGGAGTCATATTGAAAGGGACAAACATTACTAAATAACAACAGTGAAATATATATATAGAGGGAGAGAGAGAGAGATATTTTTTCTTACATGAGTGGGATAATTATATTATTATTGATGAGGTAAAATGATTTGGTTATTCCTGTTGTCTCAAACGATGGCATTCTTCCAGTTTGGGCACACAGATCCTCGCTGATAGAGGCTGTTTCTTAATTTGCACAGAGAGAAAGACAGAGAGAGAGAGAGAAATAGATATATAGTTATGTACAAATGAATAAATGAGTGTGTGTGTGTGTGTGTGTGTGTGTGTGTGTGTGTGTGTGTGTGTGTGTGTGTGTGTGTGTGTGTGTGTGTGTGTGTGTGTGTGTGTGTGTGAGAGAGAGAGAGAGAAAGAGAAAGAGAGAGAGATTTTGTCCTAATCTGCTCGAAAAAGGTCACGCTTGACAATTGTAAATGTTCAACCTGTTGAACATGACCAACACCTCGGTCGCTTGAGCCACAGATTCCTTGATTGTGACGTGAAAGGGAACGATAAGCAGGTAGCAAATCATGAATAAAATGCCTTGTGACACGATGCTGCTTCTCAGAGGTCAGTGTTGGTACGATGACATACTTCTGGTTTAAGGGAAGTGACTTGCGATTATGTGTGTAAACTGCTGTGTTGGTTAAAAAAAAAACAAAATACTGTCCATTCTGCTTTTTTGATGCAGTTGCTGCTCTTCAATTGTTGAGTTGTGGTGAAGTGAACATCTGGGTACAGGAAAGAAATGATAAAATATTTGTAGATTATGAATGATGGTGATCCAGTGGCAGTTTTTGCATCAACTGTTAACTTAATTAACTGCTGCTCCTTTGACTCATGTGGCATACAATGTGTCATTGCTCACTGAAGTGTAAAGATGATTTGAATTTTGTTGTTAACTCTGCTGCTGTGAATTGGGAATTTCTCCATTGCGAGACTAATAAAGGTTTTCTTTTCTTATCTTTTCTTATTTAAAGCAACCGCTTGCGAATATTTCTCCAGCAAATAGTATATCTGCGTGCTTGAATAATGTATCCATTGTGGGCGCTTTGAGTGTGTTACAGAAGAGCCCCATATGAATCTGATTATTCTTATTCTTATTATTATGGTTAAATATACATTTAGCATTAATTGAAACGAATAAAAAAATGTCAGACATAACCGGTCCCTGAGTGGAAAATGAGGCTATGTCATTTGTTCAGCCTGCTCTTATGATAAATTTGGGAAAAACAAAGCCACGTTAATTGAATAAGAAATAGAATCAGATATGAAATGTTTCAATCAGTGGTTTCCCAGGAGCTACAAACACAGCAGGCCTTGGCTGATGCCTGCCAGTGGCCCAGCACATTCTGCAGTAATGATTCACACTTTTACCTTTTAAATTGTCAATGTTTAGCATGGCTGCACTGTTGAGAAACAGCAAGCTGAAGTGCAGGTGGGAGTGGAGTTCCATTTGACTGTGTTGTCTGACAAAAGTGGCCTTCCGATGCAGTTGGATATCAATCCACAAAAACTCTGCTTGAACACACACGAATCTGCCGAAAGGTGGCCAATGAATGATGAATCCATACATGTATACTGTACCTGCACAGAAATGTGCAAATCAGGTCCATCGAGCCACCCATGTTCTAATCCGCTTCAGGGTCTCGGGCGTGCTAGAGCCTATCCCAGCCGTCTTCAGGCAGTTAGCAGGGTACACCCTGAATTGGTTGCCAGTCAATCGCAGGGCACACATAGACAAACATTCACCCTCACATTCACAGCTAGGGACAATTTAGAGCAGTGGTTCTTAACCTTATTAGAGGTACCGAACCCAACCAGTTCATATGCACATTCATCGAACCCTTCATTACTGAAAAATAAAAATCCAAGAAGTGCTCCTTCAGTTTTGCCGGTGCGAGACTCGAGTTGCTCAACTTGGCATGACAAATCATGCAGATAGGATGCTGAGTCCCATCATGTTCCGTGATGCATGTGAATCCATGTGGTACATATTCGTCTGACCACTTTGTTTTTTTTTTGCTCGACAGAGTGAGCATGTTTTAAAACATAAAAAGAATAAATCACACGACACACGGCATATGGAACATGTTACAAAAATCGACCAATATTAAATTGGCACCTACATGTAATAAAACATTCCCCCCAAAAAATTCACGCGACGCCACGTCAGTCCCACGTTGACGACTGAGCCAACTAAATTTCCCGTAGCACTGATTGTGTAATGTGATCATCTGCAGCCAGTGATGGCCAAGCGGGCATGTCATAACTAATTAACATGTTGAGTCGCGTGTATCTTACCCTCTGCGGCAGAGGCTCCGTCGAACCCCTGAGACAGGTTCACCAAACCCAGGTTAAGAACCATTGATTTAAAGTCTTCCATTAACCTGCCACTCATGTTTTTGTAATATGGGAGGAAACCGGAGTACCCAGAGAAAACCCACGCAGGCACGGGGAGAACATGAATGAATCCACAAATGAAGGCTGGAACCGGAATCGAACCCAACACCTCTGCACTGTGAGGCGGATGTGCTAACCAGTTTAGCACTGCGCCACCCTTGCAAATCATGTTCAAACTGTATTTAATTAAATATACAACAAAGACAAGCTGTTTAATGTTCAAACTGATAAACTTTATTGTTTTTAGTGAATAATTCTTACCTTAGAATTTTATCGCTGCAACATGTAGGGCGGAGGTGTCAAACATACGGCCCGCGGGCCGGAACCGGCCCCCAAAGAGGTTCCATCAGGCCCGCAGGATAATTTAAAAATGAAAAAAAATGCATAAAAGACACAGAATTAATATTTGTAATAAATTGCAAATTATGGATTATCCGCTAGGGGGCACACTGTTTTCTCTTTCGTTTGTAAAGGGTAGGCAGGGATTACAATACAATACAATACAGTACAATACAATACATGCTGATTTATATAGCGCTTTCACAACAGCGGCAGCTGTAACAAAGCGCTTAACAAAACAATTAACATAAAGTACACACAACACATAACATAAAACACGGAGAGTCGTGCAGTCCTAACCACTTTTCCGTCACGCGCTTTTTTGTTTGAAGCAGTTTGAGATGAAAGAGGAGAGAATCAAAGTGTCCTTTAACCAGTGGATCAGAGACGTCATGCTCAAAATGTGCACACGTCGGCTACAAGCTAAGTTTCAAAGTCAACAAGAAGCTGTAGCATCCATTACATTTAGATTTTACACGCACATGGGTAAATGGTTTAAAAAAAACATTTCTTTATGAATCTCATTTAATCTTAACATGCATGACTATATTTTTCAATACCAATGACTTGTTAAAGTTGTGTGCCTTTGTACAATCAGTGGCATCAGTTGCAATGCATATACGTGAATGATAAAAGTAAATTTCACATTTGTCAAAGGAAATCTGAGGTGTTTCATGAAATGTTTGGGAAAAGATATGTTCATTAAATAATTTTCCAAATGTTCTTGTGCTTCACTATACCAAAACAAAGGAAAGACGTGATATTTTGGTTATTCATAGCAGAGTATGGTATAATTTTGATAGTCCAGCCAACTTGACATCTACCGAGGCCGTATGCGGCCCACAATGTGAAATGAGTTTGACACCCCTGATGTAGGGTCACCTATGGCAAACAGGTCCTAGGTGAGGGACGAGACAAAGCAGGGCTCAAAAGACCCCGATGATGAGTTAAATTTTTGCATCTAGTTTTCCCTTGCCCAGACGCGGGTCACCGGGGCCTCCCTTTAGGGCTGGGCCTGGAGATATGGCTTGCTGACGAGCGACTGGTGGTCGGGCCTACACCCACAGGGCCTGGTAGGATCAGCTTAATGTGGGCCCCCCTTCCCATGGGCTCACCACCTGTGGGAGGGGGCAAAAGGGTCATTGTGAGCTGGGCGGCTGTAGAAGCTACCTCTAGGGACATGGAATGTCACTGAGGAAAGGCGCCCGATTTGGTGTGCGAGGCAGATGATGGTGGGGCAGACCCAAACATATTGGTAGGGTTTGCTGGGAGCATCTGGCAGAATCCCCTGTCAGAAAGAGTTTGAGTCCAAGTGGACCATGTAACATGTCTCAATTGTTGAGGTGGTCCAGAAGAGTTGTGGCCGTAAGGTGGTCAGTGCCTGTTGTGCCGGGATGGGCTCTGGCACTCCGCAATCCTTGCAAAGATGAGCGGTTTGAACAATCGATGGATGGATGGACGTACTTTTGTACTTTGCAAGTCATGTTCGAATGTGTTTGCAAATATGTTGAAACGTGCACCAACTCTAACTGAAGATTTAAGTAACTGAAAGACTCATCCCACCCCTGCCTGTCCTCCAAAACACACATCGGGTACAGATGCAGCACAAACACGGGAACAGAAATTCTCATGGAACAGAATAGCTGCTTATGAAATGTTTAATCTTTTTTCATTTAAATAAATTATTTGATTACTATATTACTGGTGGGAGGGGCACTGAATGGGTGCACGACAGATTTATGATGGGACTATAGCACCCGCTAGCCCAGGTGTAGCACTGGCAATGCAAGCCAGGAAAGACATTTGTACAAAAAGTACATTTCACAAAACAGAAACCTGAAATATCGTCTGTGCATTAGCAATCCAATTCAAACCATTAGCACGATTAGTTATTTTGAGTGCCTATTGTTTATTTTGCCATTTGGATTTGATTAATCTTGATTTGATTAATCTTGCAATTTTTCACAACTGGGATAGACCACCCGTATTTCTGCAAGGCGGGAAATGATATGCAAAGAGCCCTTCGGTCATCAAATTGGTTCTAAACATGATCTGCTCATCTGATAAATACAGATACAGGTGCCTAATATTCATGGAGCTACAAAGACCAATACAATGTTTCTCAAATTTGTGTTTAAAAAAAAAAAAAGTTGTGTTTAAAATGAAAGCGCATTTGAACAAGTCATTGTAAAGTTACTGAAAATGTGAAAATAAACTCAATAAAAAGGTTAGAATGTGAGCAATTTCCCTTATGACTGATAAATTTACATTTACAAGATATATATATTTTCTGTGTCATAAACCTGTGTGCATTTGAAATCATTTGGAAGTTTATCTGCAGTACAATTAATACATGTTGTTCCAAAGTTCCTTTTTTTACTCTTCCATATCTGGGTTTATTATTATTATTATTATTATTTTTTTTTACAACCCACCATTTCCCGAGGTAAAAACCTGGCTTGTTAGCTGTTAAATGCTCCATTATGTTCATCAGCTAGTTGCTAGCTGATTGGTAATTATTTTGTTTTTGTCTCCGCAACAGCTGCCTGCTGCTGATGAAAATCACCATTGACCCAGGGTGCACAAGGATGAAGGTTTCCACGCATTTGTCTTTGAGGTGGATGAGCTCACAAAGGCGTCAACTGCGGAACTGCATAATCCAAGTCAAACTGAGTTAGAGGACCTTATTCCTTTTCTAAACCAGCATTTAGGTGCACACCTGCAACCCCTCTGCACCCCCCACCCCCGCCCACACACACACACACACACACACACACACACACACATATGCATGTAGCACGAAAACATACAGTTAATTGTTGGAGTCCCGATGTCTTTTAATCAGCAGTGGGGCCCCGCCCAAGCAGTTAAAGAGCAAAGGGGAGAGCAGTCACCTGGGCAGATGGTCCTATCAGTCTTAGGTAAACCAGCGGCTAGTGCATCCATGTTTGGCTTAACGGCTTTTAGGTAATTCATTATGTTCAGTGAGGGAGAGCAGCTGTCCAACGTCGCAGCCCTGGACACACACACACACACACACACACACACACACACACACACACACACACACACACACACACACACACACACACACACACACACACACACACACACACACACACGACCACCCCATAGCTGTGCGGCCGAGTGAGAGCATTTCCAAAATATAGTACAATGACTCAGAGGGT
>CAAKHF010013956.1:0-11979 GCA_901007745.1 Hippocampus kuda
CAAATGGGTGTGTGTGTGTGTGTGTGTGTGTGTGTGTGTGCGCCCTTTGTTTTCTGTTTAGGGCGACACTATTCTGGAGACAGGCCAAGTTATTCCGGAACTCCCCGAGAGCCACGGTCATCATTGACCAATTGAATTTCAAAAGTGTCTGTTTGTAAAAACTGTGTATATGCCAATTAAAATATTATAAGTCACGTAATGTGTGTGAGTCTCTTTCTAAATGTTGTTGTGTAACATAGTGTCAGAGATTTTCACTCGGACAGTTAACAAAGGCTCGATGCAGGAACAGACCGACTTTCACTGCCGGCAGGAGGTGCAGTTCTCCATGAAGCCATTCACTGTCACCCGACCTCTGCAACCTCTGCCAGCCTTTTTATTGATTGTGTATGCAAATTACAAGTAATACATCAGAAAAACACTCCCATCTTCATTTACACACTACACCCCTGGACAGCCCCATTGGGTCGCCCCTCAGTGGACCCCCAAAAACAAAGTATTCCCTTGGTACCAGCACCAACATCCATAAACTAACAGAAACCTAGACATTTTAATGAGCGGTGTTTCTATGAACTGATACGTCTGTAACCTGGCTCGTGACCCTTTCTCATGATGGCATACGAGTACTCCTACAGAGTACTACCTTCCGTCCAAAGTAAAATCTTTCCAAGTTGTCAGATAACAAGCGCCAGTTTGTCTACTAATGAGGGTTATATCTTTCTCTCTGAGATGTGGTCAGGTACCATGCGCTCGTGGGTCCCTTGACCTCAAATTGACCCCTGATTCTCTGTGCTTCCATTGTGTGCAAGATGTTCTGAACACAAGCATTTCGAGGTCAGTCAAGCATGTCACAAAATGAAACTTTAAAACATGACAACATTGTATTTGTCTATTCTAACAGTAACATAGGCAATTGTATCACATTTTACTCTTATTTGCTATTCAGCTCCGAAAATTAGAACACAAACTGTCAACAGTTAAAGAGTGACTCGAAGTGATATTTGTTGTGGCTGAATTTGCTTTCATTTGTGTTATTTTCAGTGATATTGTTCAACATCCTATGACCGCACATTTCTATTTGATATTTCGATTTGACTTCTTCATAAATCAAAAATAAATACATTTAGACATAAATCACAAACGTAAATGAGCAGTCCCGCTGTACTTGTTTAATTCTTTTTCCTTCGAATACTTGCAGATGTTTTTTTCTTTGAAAGACCAATTTTTACCTGATAGCGTTCATGAGAACAATTTTTGTCTGCTCTCAAGCTAAATGTGATTTTATTTTTTTTCAAAACGGAAGTTTCCCTCTTAGTGTGAAGGTCTGATTTGACTACAGACTACGAAAGACAGACAACTTGGTTTAGCGTAGAAGGAATGATTTCATCCTGGCGCGTTTCGCGTCTTGGGAAGAGTGCTGTTGGACTTTCTCAAATGTCGTCGCAAGTGCCGTTGTGAGAGACGGAGAAGGGTGAATCTGTCGCTAAACTACCTGCGTGATTAAAAAAACAGAGGTAAATGTGTCTTAATTTATGTCAAACCTCACTACTCGAGGACAGTTAGCCGACCTAGCTCGTTAGCATTAGCCGTAACTTAGATAAACTGGATAGATGGCCGACAAGCGAACCAAGTCCTATCTAGTTTAAACCGCAAACCGATCTCGTCTCTTGATAGCATTGAGGTAATAAGACTGTGCTTTGAGGTAAGATTATGTCCCTAGGTATTCGATATTTAACCTGTGAAGTCTACAAGCAGTAGAACAGGAGCACCCGGTTAGTGCTAGCCACGTAATAATAATGCCTGCTGCATATTGCGATATACATTTCATAACGTGTTCATTGTGACAGCAATATACTTCTGATAGAGTTGTTGTGTGATTCAAGAATAGTATCAACTGAGGCACAATGTTGCGTAAATTCACCAGTTGGTTTACGTCATAGCATGACAAATATTTCCCCTGGCCTGATGTAGTCATGTTACATGTTTATGGTATGTAATGTTAGGTTCTATTTTGTACTCGTTTTTGTTTTTTGTTTTTTAAAGATGTACTTCTCTCCCAGTACTGTACATTTATGGTGACCACAAAGTTGACCCGCGATCTTCATTCGGAATCATTTCAGTTGCAATGACAAAAACCCCTGAACTATGACCTCAATTTTTCCTGGATGGGCACCACGTCTATAGAAAAGTCATTCTGTCAGGAAATTGTTTTTTTTTAAATTAAAAAAAAAAGTCAAGAATACTCCTTCCAAAAGATTTGTTGTGTACATCATACAAACCGGTGGGAGAGCGACTTGTGTAGAGGTGGCAATGTGCATGAAAAGAACTACCGTGCAACTCCCATACACTTGTTAAAGTACGGCACGCGAGAGGGACACTGCCTGAAACCATAGCGGCAGTATGTCAGACATTTCAAATGAATGACAAAAAAATGCGCGCACCTTACCGTTACTTGGTTTTGTTCCAGACCATGTCTGCAATCAAGCTTGCACTCCAGCAGAACCAGAAGAGGGACAGGAGGAAAACCTCGGAAGCCAAATCTGC
The DNA here is from genome assembly GCA_901007745.1 of Hippocampus kuda. NCBI lineage: Eukaryota > Metazoa > Chordata > Actinopteri > Syngnathiformes > Syngnathidae > Hippocampus > Hippocampus kuda. The sequence goes on from CAAKHF010013956.1 coordinate 2,542, forward strand.
CGAAGTGTCTCCGGACTCCAAGTGTCCCATTTGCTTGGACGTCTTTAACAACATTGCCTACCTGGACATCTGCCTGCACAAGTTCTGTTTTCGCTGCATCCACGAGTGGTCCAAGAACAAAGCCGAATGCCCATTATGCAAGCAGCCGTTTAATTCCATTTATCACAGTATAAAATCGGAGCAAGACTTTAAACAGTATGACCTGAAGCCAGTGACGAATGGATCTTTCGGGATGTTTGGCGGCGTGCGATTTAGGTACCGTACAACGCTTACCGGGGTGCAGCGGCAGCGCTGGGGAAGGACTTCTCCCCCGCCGGACAACGGCGTCCTATTTGAATCAACAGCCAATCCTCCCCAACAGCAGCAGACGCGTTACATCCGGCGCATGATGATGAGGATGGCGGCCAAGAGGAGAGCGGCGAGCGAAGGCCGCACGTTGCACAACATTAGAGAGCTGGAAATGGTGAACTTCCGGCGAGAACTTTACCGACAGGGCTTGCGAGTACGCACCGTGCGCGACGGCGGACGATCCCGGGACACCTCGGCCGAGTTCTATCGCAAAAACCCCGCCTGCTTGCACAGACTGATCCCTTGGCTAAAAAGAGAGCTTGTGGTGCTGTATGGCGCGCACGGCTCCCTGGTTAACATCGTCCAGCACATCATCATGTCGCGCATTACCCGTGTGGACATGGAGGACAGAGCCATCCAAGAAGAGCTCTGGCCATTTCTGCAGGGCCGCACCGAGCATTTTCTGCACGAGTTCATCAGCTTTGCAAAGTCGCCGTTCAACATGGATGCGTACGACCAACACGCCACGTACGAGGGCTCGACCCACTCCTCCAATTCGGACATCAGTTCCAACTCATCCGTCATCGCCATTTCCGAGGATGAGAACGTGGACTTGGAGCCCCCCAGGACCCCCGGTTACGCCACGTCTAATCTGAGCCGCTCCCTTTGGGATGACGAGACCCCCGGGCCGTCTTATTCCACCACGACAGAGCAAAGTCGGACGGGAATGGAGTCGGTTCATGACTCCGACTCTGACAGCAGCTTCGAGGAGGAAACGCAAGACACACCCATTTCCCCACCGCAGCAAGGAAATACAGCGCGCATTCAAGTTGACGACTGTTTGTCTTCGGAGAGTGATGACTGTGTCATCGTGGGCTTTATTAAGCCGAGGACCGAAAGAACTCCCGAGCTGGTGCAGCTCTCCTCCGACGAATACTGGAGCGACGATGCGAAAGAAGCGCCGCCCCCGCCACAGTACGTCGGCTTCAACAGTGACAGCCCCTCAGCCTCGCCGAGGAGTGAGCCCATCGACGCGGACCACCGTCGTCATCTTGATACCAAAGAAAGACTCGGTACGCTTAAGTCGAAAGTATGCATGGCGTCGAGTGAGTCCGAGAGAAAAGACAGAGGCGGTTCCGAGCGATCCAGCCGGAAACGTGAGCCGAAGGACAGAAAGCACAAGAGGAAAAGGTCGAGTGCCGAGCGTCGGCGCCGCAGCCGCAGCCCAGTTAACTATCACATCCGAGAGAGAGACTATTACTGTTCCGACCGCAGGGACGGGAAATCCGACAGTAAATACAAAAGGAAAGAGAGCGACTTCAACCGTCAAGCGAGCCGAAAGCATTCTGACCGACGCTATCGCTCCAGGAGTCGTAGCAGGGAATCGAGGCGGCGAGGTAGGCGGACGTCCAGGTCCAGGTCCAGGTCCGGGACTTGCTCACCCTCACCGTCGACGAGACGATCTCGCCACGAAAAGCCCGGCGGCAAGAGGAAATACAAAACCCGCCATCTTGAGAACCGCTCGTCCCCACGAGACGACACCCCCGAAACTGAAGCGAAAACCACCGACGGAAAAGAGGAGAGGAGCCCGAGTGTCCGCGGCAAACGTCACAAGAAGAAGAAGAAGAAGAAACACAAGAAGAAGAGCAGACGGCACAGGAGCGCAGAGAGACTCTCGCCGACGCCGATCACCATCGAAAGCAACAGCGATCACGCTGACGGTACCTGCGGCGTAACCTCCAGCAAGGACCCGTCCCCCGTCAACGCTGCCGCAGATGAGCTCAATGACTCCCTCTGTGGCTTCGTCTTATAGCTACAATTAGCCCCTCATGTCCCTACCTAAAGTATTTTTAATCGTATCGCAGCCACTAGCCAGATGAAGAAAGCTGCTTTACCTCCTCATCATGAACTACATTATTCATCCTGAAACTGAGACTATTCCAGGGGGTGAAGAGAGTTCTTTTGTGGCTACTAGCTGCCGATGACCTCTTTTACTGCTACAGTAATTCAGACTTTCTCATGATGACATTAAATGTTGTCATGAAAAAAAAAAACTCTTCTGGGCTCTAAACACCGTGTAAATCGTAAAAAAAAAAAAAAGAATTTAGGCCGGCGGTAAGTGGCCTTTGTCAACTGGGGACTCCCTGTATTTGCAAGTGCCACTATGAATGCTTGGTGGGGGAGATATTGTTCTTGAACATCCTTTTTAAAATGTTTAATTTCTAGAGCGTTCTCAGGGATTGGTTTCTCTTTTTTTTTTTTTTTTTTGGGTAATGACAAACATCATGATCTCTTTCTATTGCTAATGGATCAGCAAGAGTACTTGTATTAAAGGTATTTTCTGCGTTTTGATGTTTGAAATGACTCCTCCGGGGGAGACTTCATTTTGCCCAGCGTCCACATCCAAAGCAGGCACACAGAGCTTCCTGTTTCGTCCTTCCCCTCTTTTAAAAAAAGATATTTCTATCCAGGTAAGACAATTGAGAACAGATTGTTTGCAGTGTCAATCTGGCGGCAGGCAGTGACAATAAAAGCAAACTCAAATACTGTGCATATAAAAAGTGTATAATCTGATCTGTTTCACTGGTACATCATTTATATCAGGACATGTTGAAATTAAGGGGCAACAAACAGCAGCGTTTATGACATATCCCTCAACTTTTTAAACATTGGCAAAATTGAAGTGAGCTTTATGATTTGTTGTGGTGTTCCAGCGTGGGGCAGGAAATTGAACACATGACTTACCAAAAGAAGTGCGAAATTTGAAAACGAAAAGTGTTCAAAATTGCTGGAACGGAGAGTGCGGGTGGTGGCATGCACAGTGAGCAGAGAGCAAAAGTAGGTTTTACAATGAATTTTAGAGATAAACATGGATCAGTGAGAGACTGTGTTTATGAAGAGAGCCAATTAGTACAGGTAGTACAGTCAACAGCTCCTGTGTTTGTGTGGAGACTCAAAATTTTCTGCTTGCGCTTTGGAAAATGGATGGATGGATGGGCAAGGACGAACACTGGTTGCAAGTGTCATTACGGAACATCCGGATTGGGTCCCGCTTGCTTTTATTTTGAAGGGTGCGCGTAACCAGGAAGAGAAATGTCTGGTCTTTTCCCATCCACGTGAAGTATTGCAGAAGCTGCAACTTGCGCGCCTCGCAATTTGCCCTCATATCCTCAATAATAACCAGTCACGTCATGTCTTCCTCGGCACCCATGAAGGTAAAAACATTAAAAAGTTTTTGAATTTCTCCACGCGTGAGTAGCCTCCGGGTGCCGAACCGTGCTAACAGAGCAGTAGGCAGCATAGCTAAATGCGAGGCTTGACGTAACATTGACAGCTGGGACAAGCTCGCGTGTTATAATGTCATTTACACAAAGTCCAACTTTTTATTCTTAATTGTAGGGGCAATATCACCAGTCATTGTTAGCACTCACACAAGGACGCTTCTGCTTCGGCACGACTGTCACGTTATCTTTTCAAAGTAAAAGTACTCCAAGTGGGCTACTAAGCATCAGAACTGAGTATGTCTGACAAACTAATAAAATTGCAAACTTCTGTCCTTTTTTGCCATCTTCTTTAACCACGTAGATTGGAATAATTGGTGGTTCGGGTCTGGACGATCCTGATATCCTGGAGGGAAGAACCGAACGTTATGTTGACACGCCGTATGGAAAGGTTCGTTGTGTGCTCGACATTCTAATTTCACGTGTACCGCCAAACTTATATTTTTCTATTTTTCCCTACGTTTTGTTGGCAGCCTTCCGATGCCTTGATATTGGGAAAAATAAAAAACGTCGAATGTGTCCTCCTGGCAAGGTGAGAACCATCTGTTTAATACAACAGGATCTACTGTATTTAATTTTCCTAATAGTGTTTATCTAGTCAACCGTTCGTCTAGTACAGTATAGCGGAATTAAAACGTAACAGTACCATCTAGTGACTTACACTGGAACTTTCAGCCCTACCCATCCCCTCATTTACTGCCGCAGTAATTCAGGGTTCCTCAGTCTTTTTATATCAAGTAACACTGGAAAAAAAAATACTTGGCTCCCCAAGTACCACCATCTCGACCAGTCATGGATTACAGCAGCGTAGTAGCCCCAAATGTCCACCGAGGCAAAAAAAAAAAGAAAAAAAAGGCATGTTTTATTCCCAAAGGACAAGTATATTTAATGTTGTTTAAAGCCACTTTTACATTTGAAAAGTTTGAAAATTACTTTCTTCTAATGCAAAGGTAAAAGTGAAAATACAAAGGAACTGTAAAGTGGCACTGATGCTTCTAGAAAAAGTAAATGGCAATGCAAACAAGCATTGGAACAGTTTTTTTCTTTACATCAAGTTAAAAAAAAAAAAAGGCCCTATTCCATCCTGAGCGCTTCTCTGTCTCTTCAGGCATGGAAGACAGCACACCATCATGCCATCTAACGTCAACTACCAGGCCAATATCTGGGCACTGAGGGAGGAGGGCTGCACACATCTGCTGGTCACCACAGCTTGCGGGTCGCTACGAGAGGAGATCCAGCCCGGTGACATCGTCATCATAGATCAATTCATCGACCGGTAAGCTGATGGTGAGCGGGTCAAAATTCAAAATGTGAAATGAATACTTCAAGATATAAAGGGCTCCCTTAAGTTTGCTCGAGTAAATAGAAGATTTCCAGAATTGTAACTATACTGGTAAGTGAATGATAATCTTTCAAAAACACTTTGTTTGAAAGGGGGATTCAAGTCAAAAAATAATCAATTGAGCACTGTGAGTGGTTGCAGTTATTGCACGGGAGGGCAGTCATAATTCAAACGTGTTCCCACACATCTTGGTGACATAATTGATGTCAAAGTCTCCAGGTGGTGCAGGAAGGAACTCGTCATCCTTGATACATTTTTATTCCTTCAAAGCAATTACTTGTTTACAAACCACTTGACATCCGGAATTGGCGTCACAAGTGCCTGATGTTTTTTCAAAGTCAACAGTGAGCATTAAAAAAAAAAAAAAAGTGGCATTCCACCTCAGGCGAGGTGACAAATGCCCGGAACTTTACTACGGAAGTCTTTCTTTAAACGTTTTGGGAATGTTTCTCCCTGCTCGTCTCACGTTTCTCGAATAACCAACACTAAGCAGTGCATTGAACTTCCCTCTTTTACTTTGACCTGACACAAACTATTTTTTTACAGATTTTTTTTTGCAGGTTTGATTATTGTTATTTTTTTAATTTAATGATACTCTTTTGAGGTTGTGTAACCATGCAAAATCATTCACATTTTACACCCCAGTCATTGGGGGGGCATCCACCTGCTTTTTGCGAAGAAGTCATCATCTCTAAATATGCTTATTTTCTGTGACTCCGCCCACCAGATTTGAACACTTCTCATGGAGTTTTGGTTTCAATCTTTTTTTTTTTTTTTTTTTTGACGGTGTCACTTTTGCATTTGTCACGCATTCTTACGTAAATACGGTTCCCATGGATGTTTGAAATTCTTGAACCTTGTCGTCCTCATTCACCAGGAACAAAACAAACGTCATGCTTCAAGTGTGTGCAATTAGTTGCGTTTGAAATGACTAAGAAGTAGTCGATAGTCTGGAGCCCAGCATAACTTTTTTTTTTCCCCTCTCTCTAACTTGAATTTTTAGGAAAGTGTATTGTAAATCAAAATGCAAAGTGAATATTCACATTTCCATTTATTTTCACTATTATTGGTAAATGGGCAGAAGTCAAGAGCAGAGGATTTTCAGCAACAAAAAATATATATATAAAAAAAATAAATATTCGAACGTACTGATCGCACAAGGGCGAGTAGATGAAAAAGTTGTCTGCACTGTCATGTTGTATATTATGGTTAGGTTATGTTACCTAGGAATCCTTTTTTTTTTCTCCTTTCGTTTTGAGGCTAGACAAACGTTATTGCATCCACCAAGAACTTGACGTTTCCATGACTGCTTGTTTGTTCACAGGATTCTGCAAAACTACTAAACCAATTTCCCAGAAACCGTTGCAAGGGTGTGTGGGGCTTGGAAAAAATAAGCCATGAGCCATTTTTTTTGTTCTTTCTCCCCCATTAAAAAAAAAACGCCACAAAATTGCATCGGGTTGTGAACGTGACTGGTTATTATTGTGTACTCTTATCTGGTGACCAATCCAGGGTGTCCCCCCACACTTTTCATCGAAAGTCAGCTCAGATAGGCTGACGCTCACCCGAGACCATAATGAGGAGAAGCACATTCAAAAGTGGATGGAAGGACCCACAAACTTCTTGTAATTTGGTGTTGCTGAGTAAATGGGAGGACGCTGGCATGAGTATGTTGCCGACGCGAGTTTTTAAAATAACAATTTAAGCAATCACGGGACCTCTCTCGTTTGTTAGCTTGCGCTTTATAATCGCCACGGCGCACAGCAAAAATTTACACTTGTGGCGAAAACTCTTCCTAAATGTCCGTGAACAACCCAGGCGAAACTCCCTAACATCCAAAGATCCTAAAACATGAAGTTGTTTTTGTTTTTTTGCTGTTGTTGTCCCCTCCCCCAGTGAATGGCTGAGGTGAGGTTTCACAGAAAAACTGACCAAAAAAGTGAATTTTTGAATAGTGAATTGCGAAGGCCCAAGGGCTCTCTGTACAGTGGTAGATGAAGTTACAAGTGCTTCAACAGATTTTTCCTTTTATAAGCTGACACTTTTTCCCCATTTTTTTTTTGGGTGGAGGAGACGAGTTTTGTGTTATAAGCAAAGTTATTGGAATTAAGATAAACGGATCCAATGTGTGCTTTTTAGGACCACCAAGAGAGCTCAGACGCTTTACGACGGCCGGCCAACCAGTCCTCCGGGCGTGTGTCACATTCCCATGGCTGAGCCTTTCTGCAGCAGGACCCGAGGGGTGAGCACCCAAACGCATCCTATCATCACGAGTCTTCCATCCACGGCGAGAACTTCCGACCCTGCTTAGTCTTGCCGAACAATGAATCAGATTCAAGTGGACATCTGTATACCGGCGGAGCAATAAATCTGTCAGTGCGCATGGTTCTCCTCGGAGACTGGAGCATCTTTTGGACTTTCAGGGACAGCGGTTACGACAGTCGACAGCTTCTCATGTTATCCGGTTACAGGGGCATGAAAGCCGAACCAATCGAACCCGAACATTTCTGTAAAATGTGACACTTTTCGTTGTAATATCGATAAATGGATTCCTTCTCAGCGCGTCGACCTCACAGTTCAGAGGTACAGGGTTCGATTCCGGCTCCAGCCTCCCTGTGTGGAGTTTGCATGTTCTCCCCGTGCCTGCGTGGGTTTTCTCCGGGTACTCCGGTTTCCTCCCACATTCCAAAAACATGCATGACAGGCTGATTGAAGACTCCAAATTGTCCCTAGGTGTGAGTGTGAGCGCGGATGGTTGTTTGTCTGTGTGTGCCTTGCGATTGGCTGGCAACCGGTTTAGGGCGTCCCCCGCGTACTGCCCGAAGACGGCTGGGATAGGCTCCGGCACCCCCCCGCAACCCTTGTCAGGATAAAGCGGATTGGAAAATGGATGGATGGATGGATTCCTTCTCTTGTTTAAAAAAATAAATAGAAAATACAAGGAAAAGAACCTTGAAAACAAGAATTGCATCTTAAATCGCAATCGCAATGTTGAAGTGGGGGGAGCCTTGGCAATTGTATTATTTTTTTTTCCAAAACGGTTCAGCACTCCTGCTTCCTCAACAGCTGCTCGTGGAAGTGGCCCGCACCCTCGGCGTCAAGTGCCACGCGAGGGGCACCATGCTGAGTATCGAGGGGCCCCGCTTCTCGTCGCGGGCAGAGAGCCTGATGTTCCGCCAGTGGGGCGCCGACGTCATCAACATGACCACAGTGCCCGAGGTGGTCCTGGCCAAGGAGGCGGGTTTGTGCTATGCCAGCATCGCCATGGCGACGGACTACGACTGCTGGAAGGAGCACGAAGAGGCGGTGAGTCGATGTTTTATTCGGGGTTTTTTTTTTTTTCTTCATGTGCATGGGAAGCGTACTGTTGGTTGACTTTGCCACCCCAGCAGTCACAGTTCTTTCTTTCACTTTTTATGACAAGATGTGTTTCGCATCCTGTCAATTTTAGTTGTAGGCAGTTGCAAGTTGAAGAAATTACTCAAACTGCCCGACTGATGGCCACTTTTACTTCTGCCTTGTGTTTTTGTTCCAAGAATATAACCGTCATCATCTCAGAAAATGTTGGAAAATATTTTTCAACAAATGTCTTTTTGAGCCAAATAGTGATCATACATCAAGGGGAAAAAAAGTCCGAATATTACAAAGAAAAGTGAGAAGTAAGTTGTATTCATTCTTGATTAGTTCTTTTTCAGGGGAAAAAATGAAAAGCTGAACTTAAAAAGTTTGTCGCACAGGAAAAAAAAAAGTCAATCGAGCATCAAATAGCTGCAGCTCCTTCACAATGCTGCGGCTCGGGTTTTCACCAGAATAATGAGCGATAATGCCAATTCTGAAGGCTCTCAACTGAAATTTCTGCTGGCGGTCTAAAAATCACCGAAAGGTTTAGGTTCTGAACACATGAAATAGAACATCAATCCCGAAGGCCTCTGAGGTGTGCAGACCCGATCGGGCTCAGCTTGTAATGCCGAGCGTTCAAAGCAAACATGGCGAAGCAGCATTTAGCCGTTCTGCTGCACGCAGATGGACAATCTGACAACCGAAGTGAAGGCCACCCCAAGTGTGAATATTTTGAAATCCAGGTTACGATCTCTGCTTTTTCCCCCCATCCTGTTCTTATGATTGAGCTATTTTAAAAATCACATGGAAAAAAAATCTTGCACTGGAAGTTATTTTTGTAGTTTCAGTAAGATGGCTTTTCGTTCTGTACTTTTTTTTGTTTTTAATGGCTTTAGTTCTTGGTTTTTAAATACCTGAGACAATTCTGAACTTTTTGGGGGCGGAAGGTGCCAACCTTTCACGGCTTTTTGCTATTTGCGGCAGGGCTCCTCAGCGGCGACCGTGGGAAACCCTGTTTCCATCTATCGCCGGGACCTCAATTCACCCTTGTTTGTGTCACACAGTCAATGGCTTGGCTTCGTGCTATTTGCAAGACAGTGAAGCTCATGAGTCATTGTGAGTCAACCTCCTCTGGCAGGGCTTACACCGGAGGCTGGCAGTTGAGCAGACCGAGAGGGGGGGGGGGGG
>CAAKHF010013960.1:0-10512 GCA_901007745.1 Hippocampus kuda
TGTCAGTTTAGCGCGTTTTTATTGGCATTAATTTAAATGAATTTTAACGGGATTAAATTTTTTCTCGCGAGATTAACGCGGCACACGCCACAAGCGGATGTTACGTTGCTCTATAAATACACCAGAAACAAAACAAGAGCGCTGCAGAAGTCCACGCCCATGTCTGTTCTGCCAGCCACGGCAGCGCGAGACACCGAAAACGGATACTTAAAGAGTTTATGAATGGAAAGTTTACTTTTAAAAATTTGCCAGATTGCTCCACTGACAAGACCAAAGTTACCTGTATCATACAGGTATACGATGTATGCCACTGACGCGATTGTTACTTGTTTGGAACTATTTTGTGTGGAAGGTTACAGCGTTCCGTGTCCATATAAATAGAGCGGGTGGAGCTTCTCTGTGTTCGTCTGACAGGGACGGTGAAGTTCAGTGGTGCATTGGTAGCGACCTAGCGAAAATAAAACGTCTCCAGTGTTGTCATCGAACCAAGTGTAGTCATCCGAAATGATGTCTACACAAAACTGTAGAGAGACTTCCGCGCAAGAAGGACCAACAGAATCAACATAGCCTGACTGCCGTGTACAGAGCAAACTTGAGAAAAACGAAGTATGCAACCATGGCTTAAATCCACTATAGGCTGAGTACTAGTTTACCTTAGACGTGCACTTTCTAATGTTATATTGCTTTGTTTTGATTCCATAAAAAGAGCTGTTAAATAGATTAAATATTTTAATCGTTTGACAGCTCTAATATATATAATATATATTAGAGCTGTCAAACGATTAAAATATTATATATATATATATATATATATATATATATATATATATTAGAGCTGTCAAACGATTAAAATATTTGTTTGGAACTATTTTGGAACTATCCGTTTTCAGTGTCTCACGCTGCCGTGGCTAGCAAAACAGACATGGGCGTAGACTTCTGCAGGCGCGCTTGTTGTTTTGTTTCTGGTGTATTTATAGAGCAACGTAACATCCGCTTGTGACGTGTGCCGCGTTAATCTCGCGGGAAAAAATTTAATCCCGTTAAAATTCATTTAAATTAATGCCAATAAAAACGCGCTAAACTGACAGCTCTAATATATATACATATACATACATATGCGTGTGTGTTTGTTTTTTTTATGTTAACTGTTTATGTTAAGAAACCTGATTTGGGACTATGGCTGAAAACTAAGCATTTAGGCCAATTCCGGCGCATTTACACTGTTTATTCTTGTTTTGATTAATGTGCACTGTCCCAAATAAATAAATAAATAAATTCAGTCCATCCTCCACAAGTGTAAGTACTATGACCTGCAGTGTTCCACTAATCTGTGTCGGTGACACATAGTGCCGGGGCCTTTGGTGATGGATGCTCAGCTATGATCTGCATTAAGAGTGGGACTTGGAGTCCCCCTGGCATGTCCTCGTTCAGTGGATGGATAGCGTAATGGAGCCAAATCATTCATAGCTGTGAGGGTGTTCCCAATACCCGCATGACCTCTCCATCTACTACAAAACACATGAATCGATTCCAACCCCCCTCGCTGCCTCACCTTCCCATCCTTATCACCATGGTGAATACACACCCGTGACACTTGGGCCAGCAAGACCCCACATGGCAGATAACACACCACGAGACAAATTGATCTGAAGAGTCCGACGGAAATTCCCCCTGGTAATTAAAGCATTTTCCCCTCCTTCTTGCCCTCCATCCATCTAGCTGTATCCAATTCTACTTGTCAAATTAATATTCACACACCTACACGTGTTCTGCTAACGAAAGCAAAATTAAATCAAAATGAACGTTGCCACTGACATTATCACTCAAACGTCATGCATGTTTACCCTTAATTAGACAGTGTTGATTATATGGTACTAAATAGAAATCCCTGTTATTTGTGGGGAATAGAGGCAGAGGCCTACCGGAAACTGAAAAATGTGTCAGCATGTGATGTTCCGCTAAAAATGTTTAGAATTCCCTATAGATGCCACGGGATTATGGCAGAGCACTACTTTTGTCTAAATTAAGTTTCTCAACTCATGCCAACACAATTCCTTGGGACCAAGATGCCACAAGATGTCAGCAAAACACTATTTTTATCTAGATGAAGCTCCTCACCTCTCATCAACATAGTTCTTTGGCACCACGGTGGTACAGGATTGCGAATATGCAAGGGTTCACTGCATTTGATAAAAGAAACAACAGGGATTTTTTCAAGGTTGGAAAAGTGCCAAAGACGGAAGTTTTCCAGAAGACCGCTAACACATGCAAAATACAGTGGTGGATCCTCAATTTTCGTAAGGCTCGGTTTTTGCGAGATGTGCTTTTTTTTGGACCTTTAAAATTGTTAACAATTGTCAACACCAAACACGTCCACCCGCTTGGGGAACTTGGCCAGTTATTTCCTAGAATCAATAACCCACACAAAGCATTTCCTGTGCATGCGTAACTTTCTTACTTTTCTTGTAAGACTTGTAAACATGTCAACATGACACGTTGCATCATGGACATAGGGCCATTTTTGGTGCTCCTGGTCTTTTGTTTCCAATTCAGACATGCCCCTTCACCCTCTTTGCTCTGTCTGTATTCCTAACTTCATATTTTGTCAGCCGAATTTAAGCATGGTTAGCTGTCGCGGTGCTTTATGGGGTGCAGCACATCTTCACATGAGTGAACGACACGGATCGCCACTCAGCGCGTGCTACATAATTCCTTGCTTAGATGCAGTATAATATTTTTCACAAGAGTTGCTAACAGACTATAACATATGGTAATACAGTACATTCATTGTCTTGAATATTGGTTTTAAGTTTAATAAAGGTAAAAGTGATTTTATGTAGTTCATTTATGCATTTCATAGTTATTTGTATTTATTACTCATTGTTGTCTGTCTTTTAAATTATAGTCATTCCCCATTAAAAATATAAATATATTTCTGTTTGGAATGGATTAATTGTATTTACATTCTTTCCTATGGGCAATACTGCTTTGGTTTTTGTATGACATTAGTCATCCATCCATCCATTTTCTATAACAATTGTTGTCATTAGGATCATAGATGAGCTGGAGGCTCACCAGCTGACTTTCAGAAAAAGGCAGGATACACACTTGATTGGCCACTAGAGAAACTGCTGAGGGCATTAACAAACCATACAATACATGTTTGTGGGATAAGGGAGGAAGCTGGAATAGACTACCTGGAGGAAACTGACACAAGTATAAAGGGAATATTGAAGACTCTACACTACACAGAAGGGTCTGAGTTGAGATTTGAACCCGGGACCTTTTGACCGTGACGCAGAAATGCAAACAACCAGTCCAGCCCTTGCAAAGCATTCATTTCATTCGTTTTTGATCCTTTCATCCTGTTCTAGTCTTTATTACAAAGTCAAAAGTCACCGTTGGCTTTATGCATACTCAAACATAAATTTATAAGCAAAACAACTTGCATTAGTAGTCTCTTACATATCAGTGTATTGAAGGCCAGCTCATAGGCAGGACGTAGCATCTCGTCTTCAACTTGTGGCAAAGGCAGCCCCTTCCCTTCACCATACCTCACCAGCTGGCGACCTGCAGGCTTCTCCTGGTGGCTGTTCTGGAACATGACGGAAGCTAGCAGGTAAACACTGTCTGGGAAAGCAGCTTGACTTTGGCTGGTGCTCAGGAGGTTCAAGGGGACTTGAGAGGCACCACTCTGGAGGTCTGTTTCACCCTCATGTTGGGAAATAGGTTCATTTATTTTCCATTTGGAAACGATATGACATCTCCCACTGTTTACTTTTGTCACTGGTGTCTCTTTTTGCTCAGACATCTGAAATCAGAACAGAGCAGTGTTTCCCTTTAACGAACTAAGGCACATATGTAAGGCACTGATTTTACATACAAAACAGAATTGTTTTACATATACAATACAATGAGAGGTCTTGTGGAAGTGCAATTAAATGTTCTGCCTATCACATTATGTTGCTGACATAGAGAGATGAGCAAAGATACATTATTTGCACTAAATAAATAATGTTTCACCCATTGAAGCGAAATTGGGTAATTTTCTGTGGCACACCTGCTGAGCTCTCATGGCACAATAATGTACCACAAAACAGTGATTAGGAATTACTGCAATTAATATACTATACATATTGGGTGTACAATTCTTTATTGTATCAATTTACACAGTATGACTGGCAATCACATAATACTTACAACTTTGTACAAAGTGTGCAAATATTACGGAGCAAAATTAGACAAAAACTTTTATTATCACATTCCAACATGCAACGCAATCTCCGATTTATTCTGCTAATTGCTTACATTCGATTTAATTTTCTTTGAATTCCTTCTTAATGCATTCTTTCCCTTTGTTGATTATTTCTCTACAACAGCAACAACAGCAGCAAAAATGTTATTTCGGTCGAAGCGAAATTAGGTAATACAGCACACGAACTCATGTTTCCAGTCTTCATTGAAGTGAAACCGAACTTTAAAAATTGACGGTTATCCCTGAAATTGAACGTAACCTTTTCCTACCACTGATTCTATTTGACGCGCGTTGACAGAATACATTTAGATCTGGACATGCAAAGCAAAGTTTGCATTTCCCAAATAGACGCGCAAGAATCTCCAAGACAACCTCAAGCTCAATTCAAAGTCGCGTTTGCGGCAGATCAAGAATGAAACAGCATGGTCCCTAGTGAAGGCGCTGTAGCTCGTTGGCGTTTAACCCGCATATTCGGACAAATGAGAAGTAATGGTAAACAGCTCAAACCTTAATCGGATGCAGCATATGGCGTCCACAAGCTTTTTCCAAACTTCTGGGGGAAAGGCGGATCGTTTAAGGGACGCAGCAGAATAGGCGTCCCCTCCTAAACAGCTTGCACCGCACTAGATTCGTTTTGGGACACTTTCTGTCAGTCTGTTTTATACAAATAACGATTTAAAGCTGCATCAAAAACTCTGAAACATAATTTGATCATTTTTATGCTCTTTGGTATACAGTACTGTATTTATACTGTGGGTGCCTGGTATTTTTTATAGCACTGAAAATCTATAATAAAAATATTTGGAAAAAAATGATCAACTCATCAGCAAACTCTGCAGAAGCCTGATATCGATCGTGTTCATTTGAATCAGGTGTGTTGCAACAGGGAGAGATGGAAAACATGCAGGCCAATGACTTTGACACCTGTGTGCTAACCAATCATCTAGCCGCCTGTATGTGTTGCTTGTTTTCAAGATCAAAAAATACGAGTGTGTATGTGACTGTTGCTGCTATGACAATTTAATTTCTCATCAGTCCATCCATATATAGGCGACATATTTTATAGTCCCCTTTTTCGCAAATGTACTAGAGTAATTCCAACTACCGGAGAGGAGATTGTGCAAGTGCGTATTGATGCATCACTTCCTCCAGACGCAGCTGCATGCTCACAGCAGCATGACACTGTACACAGCATTATAGTGCCCTCTGCTGTTGAATAAAGGCAACAAAAGAAACTTAACAGCGCATTGAGCACGTTTGCGGTTGAAAAGGGGTGAAGACACATGATATGTCAGTGTACATCACGTAACCACGTACAGCAGAGTGGCGCAGCGGAAGCGTGCTGGGCCCATAACCCAGAGGTCGATGGATCGAAACCATCCTCTGCTAAGAGAGATTATTTTTAGGGGCGCCAATTGGTTTGGAGGAGGACACGTCTGCTCAGTTGCGAATTGTTAAAAAAAGAAAAAAAAAAAAAGAGTGACATCTCATTATTTAAAGACATTCACTTGTTCCACCCGTCAACCGTCACGCGTCGTAGGCACGCCCGCACCAAACGAGTCTCTCTCGAGAGAGGAATGTTGTCAGTTGGAGACCGCAGTACGAATCCACGACCGCAAATAAACGTGCCTAAATTGTTCAAATGTTAATTATTGAGCATTCTAAATTCAGATTAGTAAGAAATCAAAAGTATTAAGTACCCAAAGTAGTTTAGTATGATATATTTTTTCCGTAATAGTGTTGCCATAGTATCAAAAATACTAAGGAGAAAAAATATATATAAATCTAAACAGTCTACGTGAGAATGGCCATTTTAATCTTATTTTTCATTCTATCTGTGTTCATGTGTATGTGGAGCAGATGAGCCTTTTCCCCAGGCTTTGTGATTACAGTAATAGCCTTTATTTTAGTTGTATCGCATTTACTCCAAACTCATAACTGGCACTGAAAAAAAAAGCAGGTTAAAGGAAACCTGTTTAAAGTTTAAACAAGGGATTTTTATTCGCAGAGACCTTGATGGCCTGTGGGACTCCAAAGGCAGCTGATGGGAATCGGTTGGCCAAGCGGAACACAGGTTCAGCGGTCGCTGAGGCAAAAACTCAGGCGTAGGAAGAGTTCGGTGAGGCCGAATTCCGGACGGCTTCAAAGAAATCATGGTCCACCATTCGACGTCTTAGGAGGGGGGAAGTTGTGAACCATTAACACTGTGTAAAGTAGAGATTTGGCGCAGCTGACCTCGACTCAGGCAGAATACTTCGAAGACCTCCTCAACTCCATCAACACGTCTTCCATAGAGAAAGCAGAGTCTGAGGACTCTGAGGTGGGCTTTCCTATCTTTAGGAGCCACGAAGTGGTTAAAAAGCCCCTCGGTGGCAAAGCCCCAGGGTGGATGAGAGCTGCTCGTATTTCCTCAAGCCCCTGGATGTTGTGGTGCTTTCCTGGTTGACACGCCTCTGCAACATTGCGTGGCCATCGGGGAGAGTGCCTCTGGATTGGCATAATGTGAATGGAGGGTGTTTCGTGCTATTGTGCAATATCTGTCAAATATGTATGAACAGCTGTACATCCTGAAGATGTATGAAATAAATGAAACTCTTTTCCAGTCAAAACCACCCAACCTGCCTACATGTGCCCAACATTGTACGGTATTGTACTCCTATTAAAATGCATGCTGTTTTGGAGAAGGGGATGTCAGACTGTGTTCCATAATTAATGCTCCATATTACCTTACATTCTCCAGTGCCCAGGCTGTGCTGCAAACAAAGCATGCTCATTTACCATTCACTGGTTGATTTTGAAAAGAAAAAAAAGATTCAGCTAATCCTGAATGTGTACTAACACTGTACTTTCGAGTGGCCTGGGTTTCTGATTTCACTGTGGTGAGAGCAGATCCTCTTTCTTATGTGTGTTCAAAGGTTGGGGAAGTATGTACCTATAAAGTTGTGCTTGATCATGAGCATGGCAACACTTTTAATGTAGGCAACAATCATATGCATGTCAAGACGCATGCAAAATGTGAAGACAGAACAGTGGTGTGCTTTAGCTTTAAGATCAACATAAATTTTTTAAATACAACCTTAAATTTAGAACAATAGACTTTGATGATTTTACAAATATGTGACAGAAATGGGAGGAAAAATTACATTACTATTCACAAGTCATCATTATGATTGTTGTTTATAGCGAAGTTATAGTGTCTTTTTCTAGAAGGAGGGAATCTATTAAAGTTTTACTTGTTTGCTAAAAAAAAAAAAAACTTGACGAAATTACTTTTTGCGCTCAGGCCAAATGTACACTAAAGTATTGCTTTGGCGCCATCTTATGGCATCTCAGTGCCAATGTACTCTGTTGGAGTAAGTTGAGGAGTTTCATTGCGTGCTTTGTTGCCATTTTGTGGCATCTATGGGCAGTATGGGGCTTAATTTGTTTCATGGCCACTGACTCTTGGGCGACCCATTCTTGCCATAATAGGTTGTCATGGTGACTGTGATACGTCATTTTAATTTGATCACTGGAAGATTAACATGCTCGACTCTTGGTTAGTGAATAAAAGTTGTCGCGTTAGAGTATCACGGATCTCAAGGCACCACTGTATAGGCAATAACAAACCATTTTTGGGTGGCTATCATTTAATCGCAGATTTTTGCTTTTCGTGATAGGGTTCAGACCCGGTCCCACCCAGAAATAATGGCGCTTCACTGTACTGTTCTTATTTAAAGAGCTCAGCAGTATAAAACCAGATTGACTGTATTGGTCACTGGGCCTTCCCAATGACAAGGATGCTCATAAGAAAGACCATGATGAAGAAGATCCACATGAAGAACCTGTCCATCACTTTAGCAATCTTCTTCCACTCAGCCCCCTTGGCGCATGTGGCCCTCTGCTCTCTGAAACAATTTGCAATGTATTCAACATTGCGCACCAATTTAGGGTCCGCACCAGGGATGCCGTTGCCATTCTGACAGAACACACAGGGACCAAATGTTACCGTAGGACCTTGGATTGGTGGTTTTTTGTCTTTGGGGCAGCAGGGTGGATTTTTGTCTCTGGGGCGACATGGAACCTTCTGCTCATCTTTACAATCATCCCCTGTTGCAGTCTTCCCATTCGAGCATTCATACTTCCCAAGCGGAAAAGTAGAGTAGAGGCTCCTCTCTGCCCTGGTGATGTGGTGCTGAGTTTTCATTTTGGGATGTTCTTGTGGTTTTGGAGTCTGGGGCTTGGGGTTCTTTTGACACTGTCGCTTTTCTCGACTACTGTGACATCCCGCTTGGCCGTTTGCTCCAATGTGGGAGGTGAGGTACGGGCGACTGACATCATTCTGAGCCAAGTGAGCGGATGAAGAGAACGGGGATGAGGAGGAGGCGCAGTTCTCGCCCACTTCATACACACAGAAGATCTTGGACATGTAATCAATGATGAGGACTTTTGCCCAGTGGGGTACTGGTTTGGCCTCGGGACCACAGAAGTGGATATTCATGATGAAGATGGTGAGAGCTGTGGAGGCTGTGACCATCGTCATGGTGGCGATATAGTACTTGCCTGAGTAACAGACACACACACACACACACACACACACACACACACACACACACACACACACACACACACACACACACACACACACACACACACACACACACACACAGGTAATTTTGCACAGCCTTCTAGTTGGTGACGTAAAATTCAAATGAAAATTAAAAGCTATTTTCTGTGTCTCAGTATCAGTCAAGGTACTCTATCGATCAATGAACGAATGAACAAATCTTGACTTGAACTCTATCGCTTACTGTTGAAATCATTTTATTAAAACGCAAAACCCAAAGTGAGACGTCTCTTACCTATAAGAGGCACACTCTCTGAGGGAGGCATGCTCTCGGCCACCATGAGCTGGAACACGGTGAGAGCCAGAAGCACCGTCACCCCCAGAGAAACCTTCTCCCCAGAGTCTGCAGGCAGGTAGAATCCAAGAGGAGCCAAGAAAGAGATGAGGAAGCACGGGAGGAGGAGGTTGAAAATGTAGAAGGAAGAGCGGCGCTGTAGCAGCACCGTGTAGGTGATGTCAGGGTACGGGTCGGAGCAACAGCCGTACATGATGACGTTCTTGGTGGCCGGCATGCCGTGGCACTCCCACTCCACATTTTCTACAAAGTCGGATAGGTCGCCGCTGTCCATGCCCATGAAGATGTCCACCTGAAATGTGGGGCAGGGATGAGATGGTGAAATTTCAACGATATATGCTGGGGTTCACTTGACGTTTTCATTGTTGCTCATTGTTTTCTCTTGAACCAGTTGTGACGGTTCCGCTTTGTTGCACTTTGTGGTACAGTGACAAGAAAGCTATTCTATTCTATTCTATTCTATTCTATTCTATTCTATTCTATTCTATTCTGTTCATACCTGGTTTCCATTGTAGGTCCAGGATCCGAAGGTCAGATTACATTCCTGGCTGTCGAAGGGAAAGTAAGAGACGTCTACCACACAGGAGCTCTTGGTGATGGCGGGAGCGTCCCAGGTGATCTCTCCATTGTAGCGTAACTTCACGTTGGTGTCCATGGGTCCGGACAAGGCGTCATCAGCCCTGGACGCGCAGAGAAAGAGTAGCAAAACAGCTTGAGAGCATCTAGTCCCACATTGTCACCTCCTTCTACTCTTCTGCAAAACTTAATACTGTTAAGAGGTTAACATTTTATTTTGCTGGAGACATCAATGATTTTACTGGAAGTGAAAGCTGTCGTTAAAAATCCTGTAAGGTGGATTCGGAGATCTGACTATTCGGCTAATTGATTCAACCTCTGATATATCGTAAACATAGAATATTAGTACAGGTCTATACACATGCGATTAGATTGTTGAAATTACATGTAACATAGCCATATGACAGAAAACACATTGTTTGGCAAAACAAAAAACTTTATAATCGCACAGCAGTCACCAAAGAGTGAGTGACATCTGGGCATACTTGTTATAGAGGACAAGGTCAGGTCTCCAAACAAGGTTGCTGGGGATGTGGATGATCTCCAATCCGTCATAGTCTTCCTTATTCCACTTCAGGTAAGCATCGTGCCACCTCTGTCTTATCCACAGATAGGCAATCAACACCTGGTTCCTCTCATCCTGAAAGCACGACCAGCGCACAAACACACTTTGGCTATCAGTCTTCTCTATGTGTGTATTTATAGCTATAGCACCACTTTACTGTACACACACACACACACACACAGAGAGTTTACAACTCTGAAAATTTCAGCAATTTA
>CAAKHF010013966.1:6067-16214 GCA_901007745.1 Hippocampus kuda
CCCCCCCACACACACACACATCACACTCATAGTGCCATCTACTCTATTCCCCCTCCCCCCCTCATCTGTTTGTTGTGCTCCACCTCCCTTCAAGTACATTAATCAGTCAAGTCCCAGCACCAACGCTTTTACTCATCCGATCAGAATAAGGCAGAGGGAGAGAGGGGAGCACATTAGAAAGATGTAGAGAAGAGGCTAGTGACTAGTCCATATTCATTCAGCTTTTCTCCAATAATTCATTAGCTTGTGGATGCATCCATTCATTCATCCAACAATTCAAAGATGCAACTAATACCCCGTTCCCACTGCCGCAAAACCATGGGTAAACACGCTTTTTTGGGCAGTGGGAAAGGTTCACTGGCCAGTGTCGATCCGTGTCCACCAGCACGCCATGGGAGACGGGTTGTGATCGCCTCCGATCGCCACTGCTTGCAGTTTGAAAGCCTATCACGGGACTTCCTGGTAATTACGTGATGACCTATGGCGGTACGTGACGCGTCATAACATCGCGCGCCATCGGCCTTGCATATAGCACGCCCCCACAACAGAGCTAGGAGATCGCCCCTTAAGCTGTTGTCTCAGTCGTAGCAAAGAGTTGATCCTCCGCTGCTTTTCGACCATTTTGAGGACGGTAAAAAGCGTGATAAAAGAAAGAACACTCGCTTCCATGTTGCTTTGTTTACCACCAAGAAATCTGTCGCACTATCAACTACGCAATCACAGCGTGGTGACGTAACCAGACGCAAAGTGGTGGAAGGGGAGAGGGGGGTGCGGTATCGCCTTCTGTTGGTCAATGGGAAAGGGGCTATATGCCAATTGGTTGCATGTCATCACGGATCACTACTACCCACTAGTTTCTGTGGGAAAGGGGTATAAGATCCTTGCTTTATCAGGCCCCTCCATTTCACTTATATTCTACTTATTTGGGCTCTATTTTCGGAGAGAGGCGCTCAGAGTAAAATCTTCATTAGTTTTGCTGGGGCAAGTCCAGTTTACCGTGTTTGGGATCGCTGGGCATTCCGAAGGATGGAAATGTCATTGTCCTGGCGCACCTGGAAACTGACAGAACGTGGACTGTACTCTGCACGGAAAAGGGCGCATCTTAATTTTTGGACCAGAGCAAGGCTAGTTTAGCATACTAGTGAATTTGGGAGACCACCTTATGCCTCAATAGGTCTTCCAGCCTATTTGATTGCACCCCACTAGTCCGTCTGGCAATCTGGTGGCCAAAAGTTGACTAGATTTTAGACTACCGGTACCTAAATCCAGGTTTAAGGTGTAGCGCTCCTTAACACAAGGAGCGCTACACAAGTTTGATGGGTTTAAACGCTACACAGGGAGACAGATTCTCTCTCTATCTCTCTCTGCTTAGATCTTGCATTATTTATCCATTATGTACTTCCCTTCCTCTCAGAGAACATGTTGGACCTGAGAAAAACAGTCGGCAACAAAGTGAAAAATGGAGGCAAATTGAAGAACAACATCGCAACCAGTTAATCAACTTGGACTCTTTTCTGCCACAAGCAATTAAGCAGTCTTTCAAACTTCAAAATTTATGCCACGTGTCTTTTGAGTCCACTTTCCATAAAGTTGCTTGTATGATTTTTCTATCCCTCCACCGTTGTGCTGAAAATTTATTTTTTTATGTCAGGGTTATTCAGCGGCCATTGTCATCTCCCTAATCAAAGTCTGTCTCTAGTCGTGAGAGGAAGCTTGGGCCTGATATGCCCATTTTGGACTGAAGCAGAGCATCCACAACTTGGTGATGCATTGAGCTGACATGTCTCCATGACAGTGTTTTGTACGGAGCAGCGAGGACAACTAACAAGGTAGCAATGCCACCTTACAATCATCACAAGATATCCATTTTGCAGCTTTATCCCCCCCCCCCCAATGTGGTGAAAAAGAACTCCAGTTGTAGGCAAGACCCTATGTGCAATAGTCCAATTTCTGACACTACGTAGTTGTTTTTATTTTATCACTGATGGCAGGCAATTAATACATTTTGGTTAGACATTGCATTCAACGATCACTCAACTCTTTAAATCGATTTGAGAAGGGAACGGAGCGCTCAGTAACAAACGGAGTAGCTTGTTAAACCTGACCTAAAGCTTATTGTGCAGACAGGCGAGCTGTATATTGAAATAGACTGTAGCCCTCTGGGTACTGGGTTCCATGAGGATGCTTTGACCCATGTAGTGACCAATGTGTCAATGCAGCTAATAAGTCTTTCGGCAGAGCTCCCATGTATGAGGTCACAGGTTAATGTGAACAAGTTAAAACTTTGCACACATATAGGCTGTGGGCCAGACTCCAGGAAGTGTACAATTACTGACACGTATGCTCGGTAGGTGCGCTTCACATATCTTTTGATATTCTTTCATACTTTTAGCACTGTCGCACCAAGCTCAAACATTTCCCAAGAAAAGTATAAATGGCGAGGGGGAGGGAATGGACTTCGGAGCACAGCAGCACAAAGTACGGTGACATTTTCATTCAGATTTCCAATTAAATTAACTGAGACATTTTTTTTAGACACGTAATGATTCGGTGCATATGCCTGAAATAAAAAAAAAGAAGAGCAAGATAATTTTAAAACGTTTTTCAGCAATAATGTGATCAAAAACCTTTTAAACTCAAAAAATACTCAAATGTCATCTTTTTTAAGAGGGCAGTAAATATAAACAGCAAAGTCTGTACACCTACTTATCATTGGGGATGTGGCTGTTTAGAATTCAGAAATCACATTCAAACTCATGATCAATGAAGATCAGCACACACTCACTTGAATTTGAAGTTCTTCTCATTAAATCCAAATATAGTTATTCGAGTAGCCTTTTCCTGCAGTCACATATTGTTATGTTTTTGTTTAGGTTACATTTGGTTTTGTTCCGTCATTTGCCCTTTTTGTCTCCACTTGTTCTCGTCATTTGTGTCCCTTGTGTTGAACCAATTAGCTCCCTCAACCCTGTTATGTTTTGTTTTCTGTCATAGATTTTTGTTACTTTGGTTCCTTGTGGTTTTCAAGACTTTGTTCGAGTACTTCAGTCATTTTTTTTTTCCAGGATACTCCTGTTTGTATTTTTGTGAAATAAATTTTTCTCAGTCCATCCTGCCCCTCGCTGCCTCCCTGCTTTATGGGGTCCTCTACCCACCAACACGCAAAACGTGACAGACTGAGCCAACCAAGACTGGACCCCGCAGGACCAGAGGCCTGGCCCCACTGCCACCCGTTGCTGTTCCCGGCGACGCAAGTGTTGCGGTCGCCCTCCAATCCTGTTCCCGGCGACGCAAGTGTTGCCCCCCACCCCCAACCCCCCTTCTCCCGAGTCAAGTTGTTGGGTGACTTTGGGACGTCTAGGATCCGTCCCTGAAGGGAGGGGTACTGTTATGTTTTTGTTTAGGTTACATTTGATTTTGTTCCGTCCTGTGCCCTTTTTGTCTCCACCTGTTCTCATCATCTGTGTCCCTTGTGTTTAACCAATCAGCTTCCTCAACCCTTTGGGTCTTGACCAGGTGTTTCTTGTTGTCTCGTCACTTGGCTTGTATTTAGTTCCCTGGGTTCTGTGAGTCTTTGTTGGATCCTGTGACTGTCTGTGTGCTCCTGTCATGTTTTGTTTTCTGTCGAAGGTTTTTGTTCATTTACTTCCTTCTGGTTTTCAGGACTTTGTTCGAGTCCTTCAGTTAGTTTTTTCCAGTATACCCCTGTTTGTATTTTTGTTTCATACATATTGCTCAGTCCACCCTGCTCCTCCATGCCTCCCTGCTTTTTGGGGTCCTCTACCCATCAACACGCAAAATGTGACGCATATGGCCCAAGCCACAGCAGAGCGCTTCCACAGCAGATGAATAATCTCATTGTTCAATGGTGTCAATCAAGAGAAGGGTACATACTTGGGCTGCCTACAAAAAAGGTCACTCTAAAATGTGGAGTTGTTCTCAGAGAGCACACTGCTACAGATATCACAAGTTTTGCGGGGGTGCAGAGTTGGCATTTTGACAGGGAATGTTCACCAAAGCGCTTATCCTTGAATTGAATTGAATTTCTATCCAACCTGCCTCATAACCACAGATCAGATCCAGCATCTTCACCAATAAAATCTTCTGAAATCAGCCGGACAGTCAGTTTGCCAAACCAAAGAAATTCTGCACAAACTGTCAGAAACCATCTCAGGCAAGCTCATCTGCATGCTCGCTGTCCTCATCGGGGTCTCGACTTGGTTACAGTTCATCACTGACTTGAGTTGGCAAATGCTTGCATTCGATAGAGTATGGCACTTTGGAGATGTGCTCACTTCATGAATGGATGATGAATCCCAGTTTCCACTGTACAGGGCAGACGACAGACCGCGTGTCTAGCAACATATGGGTGTGCAGTTTGCGGATGTTAACATACCTCTCCTCTTAGTTAGATTTGATCGATAAAGTGTTATTCCTCTTTGTTAGTTAGTTTTGATTGTTACAGTATTAGTCCTCTCAATTGTTACAGTATTATTCCTCTCCTCTTAGTTCGATTCGATCGCTAAGGTGTTATTCCTCTCTGTTGGTTGTGTTTGTTCAGACACTTGAAAGAAACAATGTAGAAAGTTGTTGAAGGTATTTCCTGGGTTATTGTGATTACGATCACCTTTGGTACCCCCTCACCCCCACCACTTTCAGGACCCCTCCAGAGGGCATGTCAACATCAAAAGAGGAACTGTTATCTTTAGTTTCTGTGTTGCAGCTATTGAGGGACTGCGCTTTACTATGAGTACTATTGATCCCAGTCTCTTTCCTGAACATCTGTTTGCACACTTAAAACAACGTATGTAGTGTTGAATCGTATCTTCTTCCTCCTTGGTTGATTAACGGTCCCCCAAGTGTCCTCTGTTGTTCCCCCGCACCTTGGGTAGGTCACTGATTGCTGTTAAGCCCCCCTGGGAAGAACTCTCATCTCAGGATATATGCACAGCGGGGGTTCTGGAACTTGCCATCACACCAAATGGTGGGTAGTGGTGGTTTGGTCTCACCTCACCGCTCCCAACTTCTTCCAGCCACACCGGGTCAGATGTCATGTTACTTTGTTTCCGGGATTTGCATGAGAGGCGTACCTCCCCGCCTCTCATTATCATATTGTCTCTATATAATCTCATGATCTCAGGAGCCCGAATCGATTCGTAAACTGCAGAAAAGAAAATTAAACTCTTCAAGGTACTGTACATCGACTCCAGCCATTATTTGGTTAACCAACATCCTCATCATCCGAAATTAATGAACACGCGGAGGACGAGAAAGGCCGCTCTTCCCCCAACAACATCACGGCGCGAGTGGCCCATGGTGGCTGTGGGATTATGATTTGAGCAGACATATGATATGCACAATGAACTAATTTGTTGTAGCATTTAATGATGATGCTGCATTTAATTGATGAATGCACAAACATATAGAAAGGTCCATTGTTGTAATATTCATCCACAACCACCACCTTATGTTGCAGCATGATCATGTATGGTCTCATGGTGCATTGATCTGTTCACAATCACCAGAATCTGAAAACATCCTAGTCCTTGCGTGGCCAGCAGACTAATGGTCTTATTTCTTGTGATCGGAAAAGCCTGGCATGTGAACAGTGGCTCGTATACTTTTTACATTGACGGTGCGTGATGTTTTTTGGGGAGAGGGAAGGAAGGAAAGACATGAAGATTGACAAGATAAACCACACTAGGCAAGGGGCAGAGAGTTGATTGTGCAGTGGACAGGGAATGTCGGTGCGCCTGTGTGGATCACATTGCGCTCGTGTTTGCCAGCTGGAATTTGTATTCAATATGAGAAGCCAATGGTTGAATTGTGCGACAGATATAACATGGGGAAGTGTCAAAGAGACAGGTGTGCCGCAGCTGGATGTCTTGTAAGGCCTTTGAAGGGTTGAGGCCAGAGTGAACCCCTGAGCGAGCAGTTGAACTGTTTCCTGTGAGAAAAACATGATTCTGGATTTGTACCATGCTGTGTAGAGGATAAATGTGTGAGTTGTTCTAAAACCTTTTCTCTTCTTGTTTGCCAGCAGAGAGGAAGGTATCACATGAAGCTCTGTGTCCAATAAGCACATTGATTTAGTTGCTCATAGTGTTGATTGGTTAACCCTCATTAGAGCTCATTTTCCACTGTCTGTTTTAAAGGCAGGCCACTGATTGTTGAGTCAGCACTTACACAGCGATACGGTATAAAATGTTACAGTATACAAAGGAAAGCAATTGAGAACAGCGCCTTCTTTCTTTGAGGCATACGATTGTCCATTAAAAGAAAAACAGTTCTATTTCATGAGAGACGGCTAGTTGCTAACAAAAACAATAACCGAAAAAATGGAAGAGTTTAGGAAACGCTCAACCAAGAAGTTGGCAATTCCGTGTTTAAAAATCTGTCTGTAAATAATGTTTGTTTGTCCCTTTCCTCAAGGGCACCTTAGCGTGCTGTTAGAGATAACAAGGGCTGTTGCAGGAAATCATCACATTGTACTTAATTTGCATGCATATTATTATTTAAGCAGAGGTCTTGGGTTCAATCCCTGCTCCGGCCTCCCTGTGTGGAGTTTGCATGTTCTCCCGGGGCCTGCGTGGGTTTTTCTGGGTACTCAGGTTTTCCTCCCACATTCCTAAAACATGCAGGCTGATTGTACACTCCAAATTGTCCCAAGGTGTGAGTGTGAGCGCGGATGGTTGTTCATCTCTGTGTGCCCTGTGATTGGCTGGCAACCGTTTCAGGGTGTCCCCCGCCTGCTGCCCGTTGACAGCCGGGATCGGCTCCAGCACCCCCCCCCCCCCAGCCCCCCGGCGACCCTTGTGAGGATAAAGCCAATCGGAAAATGAATGAATTATTATTTAATAATGACCAATATATATTTCTTCATCAATCTATGCTCGCGACATATCATGAAAGGCAGCACAGTAGAATGCTCTTCCATTACACGGCAGCAGGCACAATAAACCCATTGCCATTCAGAACCCAAATAAGGCATGGCTTTCCGTTAAGGACGTTATATCAGTTTGGTGCTCAGTTAAATAAGATTTCACTTTAAATAAGGAGCGTTTTGAAGTAATGAATATGAATAAAAATTTGCAGCGGCCAGACACATACTCATGACCTCTTGCCCAATGCAATATCGCAAACAGGATCTGCAAAGCTGCATCAAATAGTGGCGGGTTTTAATAGGCATTTTCAGAGAACTATTTATTAATTTAACATTGTCAGTCAAAACTGACCATTATTATCTTCATTTAAAATTAAATATTTGATGCAGTCAATATATTACCGTATTTTCCGGGTTATAAATCGCTCTGGAGTATAATTCGTACCAGAAGGTTCAACTTCTCATTGGAATTTTGTGACACTTCCATCATTCATGATGACATGATTTCAAGTTGGGAAGTAAAATTCAGAATATTGACTGAAATACCATTGTTCTGAGCAACTTCACAGAACTGGATGAATTTCATCAAGGAATGAATGAGGGAGTACAAGTGAGAGTGTGGTTCGTACAACTACAAATCCATTTTGATTATTCTGAGGAGGAAAAAAAAAGACATTTATTAACCTGAACTGCACATTTGAATTCTATTCTGTTAAAACAGTTTATTAGCTTTGTCTGAACACGTCCGACAAAAGATTGTTTTTTGCTGCCAACAATAAATTACACTGTATAGACGTGTGTGTTTATAATGTATGATAAGCAGGTCTAAATCATTTCTTTCACCCAAAAGTTACTTAAGCCTTTCTAAGCTGCAAAATATTTGCATTCACAAATTACCATTGTAATTTAACCCCCCTCTCGCACCCCCAATGGTGCCAATAAAGTAGAGGAATTTATTTAAATAATAACTTGCCTTTAGAAAATCAACAAATTCAACTCTTCCTTGAACATCAGTAGTCTCTGGCCTTGGGGGATAAGACTGGCATTTTTTAAACCACAGCAAATCAGCAAAAATAGCTAAGAGAAGATTGGTATTTAATTTAGGAGGTGAAAAAACCCCCAACAACAACAGAATGCCCTACTGTGTTTTACATATACAGTAACAACTGCAGAGGTGGGAGTGAGTCGTAAGCAAGTCTCAAGCCGTAACCTTCCAATTTGCTTCGAAGGTGACTGTCGGGGAAAAGAAATCATGTAAATCAAGCATAGTCATTACTTGATTAAGGGGATCATATCAGGTTGCATTTTCAACTTTATCCATTTGTTTTGGAGAAATCAGAAAATAACAAACTACTCTGAGAACGACCCTTTCTAGTCAGCAATATACTGTAGGCACGCCCCCTCCCTGTTTCCATGTCTTGATAGGAGTCAGGTGAGGAATTGGACAAAATGTGTCCTTCAAAATCATTGTACATATGTCACTACAGTCATCATTTCCCAAAACGACAATCAGCGGGCACCAAAATGTATGTGGACATCTGAACTGATGCCCACTTCAACCATCTTACATGCAATCCCTCTCATGCTGGATCTGTTTTCTTGGATAAATCACCAAGATATGCAAATGCATGCGTCACAAGAGGTTTTTCAAAAAAATGAATTGTTTGTAGGTCGTTATATATTATATTTCAATCTTACTTTTTTCCGAGTCTACTTCCAGGTGGTACACCCGCACAACTCATCCGAAAATGCTGGCTGGCCTCCTCATAACGACATCCGGTCCGTCCGTCTTCTATTTTCTGCACTGCATATCCTCAATTGAGTCGTGAACGGGTGTGCTGGATTTTTCAAGTTCAAACTTTGAAATTTGGCTAAGCCGACCTCTTTCCAAAATATACGCACTCACTTGCACCATCACGCAAGCTGCATCAGTCGTAGAGAATTAGCATTGGTCCAGCTGCGACTTCATGAAGGACGGCCGACCGTGCTTTGGAGGTCCGGTAAGAGAGCAAACGCAATGCGAGCTCCTTGACTGTCTGAGAGGCAGCTGTTCGTGACACGGAGATCTGATCAGAGATCAAACGCGACATGAGCCTCTTTGCTACCTGACCAGCAGCATTCGCAGAGCTAATCGGCTGCCTGGATGGTGGGCTTCCGGGACATGGAACCCCAACAATAATTACATGCACATTCCTACTGATGTCCACTCAACCTGTTAAAATATAAAAACGGTCATCGCAAGATATATATTTTTTTGTTAAGGTGATAATGTTTTTTCTTCATAGGAGTAAAAAAAATATATGTTCGTTTTCAGTCAACAGCAGGTGGCAAAATGGGCGCCTGCTGAGATCGATAAAAGCGGGTGAATTTTCTTGTTTCATTCATATTTATTCATTCATTCATTCATCTTCCGAGCCGCTTTATCCTCACTAGGGTCGCGGGGGGTGCTGGAGCCTATCCCAGCTGTCATCGGGCAGTAGGCAGGGGACACCCTGAATTGGTTGCCAGCCAATCGCAGGGCACACAGAGACAAACAACCATGCACGCTCACACTCACACCTAGGGACAATTTAGAGTGTTCAATCCGCCTGCCATGCATGTTTTTGGAATGTGGGAGGAAACCGGAGCACCCGGAGAAAACCCACGCAGGCCCGGGGAGAACATGCAAACTCCACACAGGGAGGCCGGAGCTGGAATTGAACCCGGCACCTCTGCACTGTGAAGTCGACGTGCTAACCACTGGACTACCGGGCCACCATTCATATTTAACAAAGACAATATTAATCAAAATGCTGTTTTCAGACTAATGGGAGTGTATACAACATATTGTCAAGAACATTTTTGAGGCGACCTCTTGGCCAAACTTGGCCAACCATCTTTTGAGTAATTCTTTGGGCTAAAACTATTTCAAGCATACTTTTGGTAGTTTTTTTAACGCAACATGGTTAGACCCGTAGCCACGAACAACGAAAATGCTTTTGTTTGGCCATTTCCGCCAAGTGACGTCATTTACAGAATGCCGAGTAGCCGGTTAGCCATTGTAATGCAATGCTGATTGTTCCGTTAACTGCTCTTTGCCAATGTTATCAAGTTATGCGATGAATTGCCTCAGAGCTGTGCGGCGATGGACGCTACACATTCAGGCAAATAGTTGTTTAAGTGGCCAAAAGAACAGAATAAGTCGAAGATCTACTTTCCAAGGAACCAACCTCCTGCGATCGACCCATTACCGCACACGCACACACACACACACACACACACACG